>BQNB010006226.1:79885-98463 GCA_026074375.1 Tanacetum coccineum | reverse complement strand
ATGTCAAGTTTAGAAGGTAGTTAGGGGGTGGTTTGGGATTGCTTATTGAAAATAAATTACGCATTTTGAAAACGGATAATCAGATAATTAGCTGTTACAAAATGTGGTTATGATATATTGTGTTTGGATTTGATTATGTTGTTTGATATCGCAATAATCAGATAATCAGTTTCTTGAGTGTTTGACAAAATAAATAATTATACAACTTAACATGTAAAATGACAAAAGTGGACATATGATACTTCGTTACTTTAGTTTCTTAACAATAATTTATATGCAAAGGTGATTTACCCAAATACTCAAAATAGATTATTTGTGTTTTTAAATCGTAATAATCAGATAATCACTTTTCAAACGCACTCCCAAACACCCCCTTAGTTATATGTTTTTATCATCATTAAAATGTGAGTAAATTACAACATCGTTCTCTAAACTCAACTAGATATTTGGGTTTAGTTTAAAATCTACGAAATTGCTTTGATAGTTCCCAACATCGTGATTTTGCTTCGTTGGGGTCCCACAAAACTAACAGCTGTTAAAAAACTCGTTTGTCGCAAGGTTTTTTCCATCTTTTCAGAATTTCTTGTCCAAATACTCTATAACATTGTTGGTCCCTAAACTTTTCAATGCTCGAATTTAGAAAAATATTCATTTACTTACCGTTGTTTTACATTTTTTAAATATTTTAAATTCTTGTAAATTCTTATTCTCATCACATAACCATCACCACAAGTCCACAACAACTCATTTTCTATACTTTCCACATGAAATTAACCACACATAAAATTCTTATAGATTGTTCACTTCCACATACCATCAAGGAAATCAAAGCTGAAGTAATGAAACAAGCTGATGAGGATATCCATTGTTCGCGATCGATTATCGACATTACTAGGATCTTTACAAACATGAGTAAAGCTAAAACAAAGATTTTGAAACAGATAAGTATGCAAAGATATTATGCAAGAAAACGTGCTTTGATTGAGACTTTCTAAAAGAAGAAGCTTCAAAAGATTACGATATTTCTTTTGATTTGTTTCGCATGGTGGACAAAATAAATAATCAATTAAGTGATATAATTATTTAGACGCACAACATCAAATAGGATAATTGTGTTTTTCTATTTAAGTGCAATGACTTTTTCCTATAATATATATGTGTCACACCCCAAATCGCAACACAAGATAACAGAGAATGACTTTCATGGAACAAAGTCACAACTCTTATTGAATGACCTCTATAGGAGTCGTTGAAAATACACGTTTGATTACATCAAAAATGTTTTAAATAAAGGGTAAAGTTTCAAGAGTTCACAACATAAATGAAAGAAGATTTTTTTATACATAACCAAACGTTAATAGTAATGCAAGAAAATCTCTGAAATGGCGAGACTGTAAAATGTGGCTCTAGTATGATGGTCCAAGTGCTATCCATGATAGTGTAATTAAGGACCTGAGAATAACATGATAAAACGGGTCAACATAAAGTTGGTGAGTTCATAGGTTTAACGTTAAGTAAAAAGAAGCATAGACCACAAGATTTTAGTGACTACTGTAACACATACAATATTAAGAAAATTATTAATATTGCACTAAGGTCATGACACGAAGCTTTAATGGTTAGTTAGTTTGTTTGTTTCCCCGGTAGGTGTCCATCCTGGTAACAACTAGAGTTCCTAAAATGAAATGAGTCTGTTTGACATTCAAACAAGTAAGCTTTACAAACCTGGACGGGGGTGTCAACCCTAATAGATCTATTCACAACATTTGTGCTTACTACGTAATTAATGGTTCATCATAGTGGGGCCTCAGTAGGGTATCGGGTAACTTTGGCAATCCTCAACAGTTTTAAGTACTTAGTGGGATACTGCAACAATTACGTTGCCTAAAAGGGTGCTTACTAGTCGTCCCAAAAGTCGGTGAATCAGAACCGACCATAACCTATCATAATCATAAAATTTTCTAAATTAAACACGTTATTTCATACTTTTAGTTTCATTTCTCAAACTAGAAAATATGAAATGTGTTGTTTTGATTCATGGCCTATTTTCGGATGGATATGACTGCTAACCAAGTCCTATTTGCTATAGTACCAATTTGGATCAGTACAATTATCTTAGCAATCTCTTATTAACCTAAATTAAGGTTTGTTTGTCGTATACATCTCAACTGGTCAAAAGTTATGCCCATATGTGTAGAGGCATTGTCCGTATTTTTAGTACTGGAGATGGATCATAGTTTGGGCCAAATGGGCTAAGTGGTTCAAGTGGTCTAAGTGGATCTTAGTTGGAAAAGAAAAAAAGACAGCTTCCTTAAGTCAAATGAATACAATAAAAAGGTGGTAAACCCAAAGTAGTAGTCAAAGATTCTCAGTCATGTCCATGGCTTCTACACTGTTCTAAATCAAAAAGGAAGAAACTTGGTGGGTTAAAAGATTTTATGATGAACATACATGTCTACAATCAAGATTTGTGAACAAGTGCACAACTAAGTTTTTGTCAAAAACTGTTGAAGAAACAATAAAACCAAACCCTAAGGTACCCTTGGTTGCTTTAAAAGAGCAACTTCAAAAGGAATTTGAACTGGGGGTTTCAAAGCCAAGGTGTTTAGGTCAAAACAGATGGCACATGAGAGGGTTACTAGGGATTATATCCAACAGTATGCTAGGTTAAAAGATTATGCCTTAGAATTGCAAGAATAAAATCCAGACAATATTTTAAAAATTGATGTGGAAAGAACATGTGAGGTAGATAGTGACACAAGGAAATTCAGGAGAATTTATGTTTTCTTAGGAGCTTTAAAAAGTGGATTTAAAGCTAGAAAGAGAGAACTCTTAGGGCTAAATGGGTGTTTCATGTCTGGACCATATCCAGGACAGGTGTTGATTGCAGTAGGGGTTAATCCAAATAATGGAACTTACCCTTTGGCTTATGCAATGGTTGAGTCTGAAACCAAAGACTCTTGGAGGTGGTTTCTTGATTCTTTAGGATATGACTTGGAGCTATTCAGAAATTCAAACTTCACTTTTGTAACAGGTAGACAAAAGGTACTAACTAGTTCTGCATCTTTTATAATGTTTCCTTTATCATTATTCATGACCTGCATCTTATATAACTTTTGTTAACATGTCATGGACTCATACCTGCTCGGCAAGAAATGTTTCCACCAGGTGAACATATATATTATTCGAAACATATCTATGACAATATGAAGTTATCATGGAGGGGAAAACAATACAAAGATATTTTGTAGAGGTGTGCCACAACTACAACAGTGCAACTGTTTAACAAAAACATGAAAGAATTGAGAAGAACCGATAAGGATGTTTATGATTGGCTGAAGTTGATTCCACCTCAACATTAGGCCAGGTCTCATTTCTATAGTATGTATGTTGTAGTTTAAAAATATGCACTTTCATTCATATTGTCAATTGATATTGTTAAGTAATGCACTGTCAATCATTGATGTTTTCAGGAAAACCTAAATGTGATGTTCTCTTGAACAATATGTGTAAGGTTCTTAACAGACAAATTTTGGATGGCAGGGATAAGCCCGTCATCACTTTGCCTGGAATTTATCAGACAATATCTCAAGAAAAGGTTAGTCATTGTGTAGCAAGAGCAATGAGCCTCTTACACCTGATACCATAATCATTTTAAATCACATTAAAAAGGAGGCTGCTCAATACATTGTTACATGGTATAGAGGAGATTTATATCAAGCTGTTGGTCCTCATAGAGACCAATGTGTTTGCAACATGAATCTCAGGACTTGCTCATGTAAGAAGTGGAAGCTCACAGGAATGCCATGCAAGTATGCAGTGGCAAGCATTTGGAACATGGCAAGCAATGGGTTAGAAGCTGGTATACCTGAGTCATGGGTGAGTGAATGTTTTTGGCTGTCTACTTGGCAAGAGATGTATAGGTTTAAGATAAATCCTTGTAATGGACCAGATATGTTGAAGAAGTCACCAAGCCTAATCACATTGACACCACCAGATTATCACACTTCTATAGGTAGACCACTAAAGAAAAGGAAGATAAGTGACGCTGAGTTGTTTGATGTTTTGGTTAGAAAAGGGAAGTTGGGTAAAGTTGGGAAGTTAGTTACTTGCACCAAGTATGGAGAGATAGGTCAAAATAACAGATCTTGCAAAGGTCAAAGAGGTCCAACTATTAACACATCATAAACTTCTGCAAGTGCTAGGCCATCAGTTAACTAGTGCCAAGCAACTGCAAGTGTTAGGGAAACTGTCTTTCCATCACAAACATCTGTCAACCTCTCAGCACCAACTGTCAACCCATCACAAACCTCTGCAACATTTCTTAGGCCTTCTGCACTAACCATTAGGCCATCTACACCAACTGTAAGGCCTTTTGCACCATTCTAAAGGCCAGTTGCACCTTTTGTTACTCCAAGATTCACAAAGAATACAACAAACATGCTTTCACCCATAAAGAATACTCCAAGTTCACAAGCTGCTGTTACTGGTAAAGAATAAAAGGCTAGTGCAAATGGTAAAGGTAAAAAGATGCATGAATGAATTGCTATTTTACTTTATGCTTTTGTGTTTCTGAATTGGTATGTCAAATTTACTTAAGACTATTGTTGTTTGTTTTGTCTGACTTTGTTATGTCAAACTTTGCTATGTAAGCCTTTTATTTGTCAAACTCTGGTATGGTTCCTTGTTTCAAACATTGTATTGTTTGATTTTTTTTGGTCAAACTATTTTATGGTACTTTGTTTGTAGACAGACGTATGTTAATTTGTTATGGTACTTTGTTATGTCTTACTTAGGTATGTAGACTATCCTACTTAGTTATATTTGCTTGTGGATTCTGAAACTCTTTTATGAATCTTAGTTTTTTGACATTGGTATGTCAAAAAACCATAATCATTACATACAAATTTCACCAACCAAACAGGTAGCATTGATCACATAAATATAAACACACTGTCATTACATTAACTTCACTACCATTGCATTCAAAAGTCAAAGGTCTGCAATTACAATAACTTCCAAACTAACTGATCCATGACATTAATTAAGTAGATAAAAAACAATGAAAAACCCCCAACTAAATATTAACACTATCTTCATCCTTCTTGTTTGAGCATGATTTTGAGCAACTTCAACTTACAACTGATTAATTGATCTCAATAACACATGAATTATTACAATAGAACGTTGACACATGATGACATCAAATAACGTTACATTTATACCATCATTTATACCGAATAAATTACTCACTTTTATATAATTATTGCAAGAATCGTTACTTAATTGCTTAAAGTTATAAATTGCAGTAATTACAGAGTGATTTGTGAAGACATGCTAAAATGCGCACTTTTTGGAGCTTAAACGATGATATTTGAAGATTGTTTATTTCTTCTCAATACGACGTATCTAGAAAAAAAGATGCGGCGTATCAGCGCCTGAACTTCACAAGAAAACGAGCATTCTCAATTCCTAATACGGCGTATCCTACTGCCTACATACGCTGTATCCAGCTGGATAAACATTCAAAGATTTGGTGATAAATATAATTTGGGAAAGAATAACTGATTGATTGAGAACATAGCGCGCACTCCAAGGAAATTACCCCTATACGCCGTATTGACCTCATTCAATACGGCATATCCATCAATTTTCAGAGACTATAAATAGAAAAATCAAAAACGAGTTTTAAGTGTGCAAAATCATATTCTCTATACCATACACATAAAAGTCGATTTTCAAAAGAGAAGAAGAGCAGCCAAAGGTCAAGCATTGATCACGATTCCATAGAAGACACCGTGTAATTCCTATACTCTTGTAATCATTTAATTTTTGGTATCGTTCGGTAAAAGGTTTAGTTTACCTTGGTTATTTAATCGCGCTTGTATAATTACAATGGTCGTGGGCTAATACCCTTGGGTATTAGCCATCTTAATGAAGATTTAATGTTTGGTTCGTTTTAAACTCAATTTCTTAATTTATCATTGAAAGTTTAATTATGTTTATCACCTAATACTTGTCTACGTGTTTGAATATGCGACCTATCATTCAAATGGGTCTAGTGATACTTGACAAGTAATCTAGATATTGGGATAGCTCTTCATATCGTGTTTTATATTACTGGACCAATAGGATCACGAATAATGTTCTATCTTTTCCTTTAAATTATGAGCTTAGTTGGACCGACAGGTGACCCGTATGCTTCAACAAGTATGTTCTTAATTAATTGGTAAAGATTTAAACAGTGAACTACCAGTATATATGATGACATCAAATAACGTCACTTTATTATATCATTTATCCCATCTGTTTTGCCCACTATTATATAATTATTGCATTATTTGGTACTTAATTGCTTTAAAGTTGATAAATGCAGTAATTCAGGAGTTTATTGTGAAGAAAAGCTAAAAGGCGCATAATTTAGAGCTAAAACAAAGGTATTTGAAGAGTACTGATTTCTGACCAATACGTCGTATCCAACAAAAGAGATACGACGTATCCGCGCCAAGACTTCACAAGAAAACAAGTTTGACCAATTCCCAATACGACGTATCCTTTCTGTTTACATACGCCGTATCCATGAAGATAACTTGTAAAACCCAAAAATTTGATTTGTATTTTTATTTCATTATTTTGAATATAACCTATGGTTTATATAATAAGTATTTGGTATTAAAACCTTAGATTATAATTAATTGTGTATTATTAAGTTATAACATAAGATATTTAGTTTAAAAAAATATACTTCCTTTTAGGATTATGTTTTTGATTTTGTTATTTTGTTTATTTACTTCCTTTTATTATAAACCTATTTTAAGAAATAAGAGTAAAAGGTTTTAAGTAAATATTGTGTAATCTCCTAAAACAATAAAAAGATTTTGTCCCCCTCCTCTCTACCCCTTTATAACCGGCCATATTCACCTCTCCCATTCTCATTATTCTCTCAAAATTCTTACTCCATAAATTTGTATATTCCTCCATAAAAGCTTCAAGCAAGAAGAAGGTTAGGTGTTTTGGGTAATTCTTGAAGTTTTGGTGTTCTTGGTGTGGTTTTGATCTTCATTCTTTGGTGTATTCTTGGGTTCTTGGTGTTTGATCTTGTACTCCTCCCTCATTCCATAGGTAATTCTTGATTTTGTTTCATTCTTGTTGTCACCATGATTACATATGCAAAAGTTTTCATAAAAACCTAAAAGATTATAAGAAATAATGTATTTATGTTCTTGTCAATTTCTCTAAGGTTTAATCTAATTAAAATGGTTAAATTACATGTTATGAAACCCTGAGATGATCATTAAATGTGTTATTAATAAAAACTACAAGATTAGAAACCTTAGGGTTGGTTTTGATGGGTGTTAATTAGGGTTTTCATGATTAATAATTCTGGGCAGAATTTTAGGTCATGTTCAACGGGGTATATCTTAATGATAAAAATTGGTTTTAACATGATTATTGAGCCTAAAGTTAAATTCAAAGAGTCTAGTTTCTAGAAAATCCGGCCTCGTGTTAATTGGAGGTCGGGAAGGTCGATTTTTAGATTTTATAAGATTAAGTGTCAAAACTGTAGATTATGGCCGAAAATTTCAGTTGTTTGATTTTTAATTCGAAAACCATAAGGAGTTAGACTTTAAAATTTGATTTGGTAAATCTTCATGATATGCGCTACATCCATGATTTTTTTAGAATTTTCTGAGTTGTCTAAGTATGGTAAATACGCGTCAACTTTTCAAAGGTTCTGCCAGGTCAAAATTCGGGTCAGTTTTGGGTAACAAGGGTCAAAGGGATACTTAAACATGGAAATAAATTAAACCAATGATCATGGGTGTATTAGAAATATGTAGGAACCTTTTTAATTTTTGGTGTAATTTTAGAAGATGTTTTTATGGGTCTTTTAAATATGGAAACTTACCTTAAAAACGAGACAGAATTCTGAAAATTTAGGAAACCTTAATTAGGCCATGTAAACTTTATTTATGGTAAGATCAAGTGTAAAACTACTTAAAAAAGATATGTAATAATATGTAATCATGGATTCTTGTAGATTCGGTGAAGGTGTTGTGATCTCTTGCTTTTGTGTTCATTTCTCTCCGATTGCTTATTCGTTAAGGTACAAATATTCTGTCCTTTTAGTAAGGACACTTCATTCTCTTTTGTTTGGCTACTTGATCTATTTGATATTCGTTTGATATTTCTTTGAGTTGCTATCCGTATATTGCAATCATATGGATGTTGACAATCCGTTTTGATTCGATATTCGGTTTGTATGGAATCTGTTAGTTCTTAGATCTTGATATATGCTAATAGATTCGTTTCCATATTGGGTTCTTATTCGAAAACTTTTCAATTATTATTCTTTGCTTTTTTCTTGCCGAGCTCATTCTTTATATAGTCATGGAGGTACCATGACCCATGACTTGATGCACCAATGTATGACACTTTTCGGTGGTGGTGTGATTGGTCCACGGCGTTCCCTTTTGAATGATGGCCTTTGATTATTATTAGCTTACATTTATGTATACTCGTCATTGTACTTGTGTATATGGATATGAATTTGTTTTGCAGGGAGCGTATGGATGCATCCTGGGTATTTTGTTTTTCGTTAGTTTAGGTGAAATGGTTGTCTGTGACAGTGAAGGATGGGGGGAGGCGTGTATATCACCTCTATTTCATATTTTGTTGGGTACCTCTGGGAGTTTGCAGCTCCCCATGTATATTTTTACATGATATGATATTATACGAATGTTATGATGGATTATGTTGTCTAAGCGTGTGGAATGCTTTAGACTTTTGTTCGAGCTCGTGGGCTCTCTTTTGTTTCTTAATTCTTTTCTATCGCTTATTATTTCGTATGACATTGGTTTAGCAGATTCTCGGGATCCGTTTCGATCAAACCTTTATTTTATTTCCGTTAATATTATTATATATGTTCACTGATCGTTAGCTCAGCCACATTTTCTTTTCCCGCGGCAGGTACTAAGCGGGAAGCTAGGATTTGAGTGTTGAGAGTAGGAAGCTCTTAGAGGACCGTCCTTGATAGTTCCTCTATTTTGGATTTACTGTTTTAGAACCCATTTAGCTTTGAAGATTTTCTTCTTTTTAGAATTTGTTGGAAATTTAAATTCTTTTGGATGTCACATTTTGCTTCATGAATTAGTATTTTTATCTTAATAAAGTCTTCACGCTTGCGTTTATTGTTCTGATTCTGACACCATAATGTGACTTTGGGTATCTTTATCGGAGTGGGGATGTTTTACATAATTATGGTATCCTGAGAATCATTGCGACATGTAAAACGAGAGCTATGACCTGTGAGGATTGGGTAGACATTAGGCTCAACCTTTTGATATGATGCTTCCTTTCGTATTTTGATGTTAACTTTAAATTTACTTCGCTATTTCATTTCGATGCATTACCTGGCTACTAAGGGGGGAGTTTTCTTTCTTCGACCTAGGTTCACTGGTGGCTAACTCTTCAAGGTACCATTTCGGGAACTCTCTTTTTCGAAAAGGTCGTGCTAGTTTTTGTCTTTTTTGTTACGGTACAAAACTTTCCGCTGGTTTCGGTTTCAATTTGCTAAAACACACTAAGCATTTTCCTACGCTCACTTAATTATATACCTTAAAGATATCTTCGCCTATGAAAGTCTGACCACGAATATCCGAACTGTCCGCTTTGTTATTGATGATAAGAGTCGTTATGACTATAATATGCCTCCCTTAGAAATGAGTAATTTTGTATTTTATTATTGGTATGATATTGGGTGTCTGTCATCGCGCCCTATGTTTGTACATAACCAAACGTGTCATACTTGATAATCCGACAAAACCATTGTGATTCATTTACTATTTTAATTTCGAGGACAAATAATATTTTTTTTTAGAGGGGAAGGAGTTGTAATTCCTAACAAATCTTATTTGTAATTTTTATTTAATTTGTCATCTCGAATATAAGTACACTATGGTTTAATTTATAAGTATTAGGTATTAAAAACCTTAGATTTTAATTATTTGTGTATTTTTTAGTTTTAAAATAAGTTATGGAGTTAAAAAATATATATATAAACTTCCTAATTTGTTTATACAAATCCCCCCCCCCCTTAGGATTATGTTTTTGATTTTTTGATTTTGTTTATTTACTTCCTTTTATTATAAATCTATTTTAAGATTTAAGGAGAAGGTTTTAAGTAAATATTGTAGTAATCTTCCTAAATAATAAAAAGATTTTGTCCCCTCTCCTCTCTACCCTTTATAGACCAGCATATTCACCCTCTCCCATTCTCATTATTCTCTCAAAATTCTTACTCCATAAATTTGTGTATTCCTCCATAAAAGCTTCAAGCAAAAAGAAGGTTTAGGTGTTTTGGGTAATCCTTGAAGTTTTGGTGTTCTTGGTATGGGTTTGATCTTCATTCTTTGTTGTATTCTTGGGTTCTTGGTGTTTGATCTTGTAATCCTCCCTCATTCCATAGGTAATTCTTGATTTTGTTTCATTCTTGTTGTCACCATGATTACATTTGCAAAAGTTTTCATAAAAACCTATATGATTTGTAATAGAAATATTGTGTTATACGTTCTTGTCAATTTCTCTAGGGTTTAATCCAATTAAAATGGTTAAATTAATTGTTATGAAACCACTTAGATGATCATAAAATGTGTTATTATATTAAAACTACAAGATTAGAAACACTAGGGTTTCTGATGGGTTGTTAATTAGGGTTTTAATGATTAATAATATGGGCTGTATTTTAGGTAAATGTTCAAAGGGGTATAATCTTATTGATAAAAATCGGTTTTAATGATTCTTGAGACATAAAGTTAAATTTCAAAGAGTTCTAGTTTTTCGGAAAATTTCCTATCCTCATGTCAATTGGAGGTCGGGAAGGTAGATTTTTAGATTTTATAAGATTAAGTGTCAAAACAGCAAATTCTGGCCGTAAGGAGTTAGACTTTAAAATTTGATTTGGTAAATCTTCATGATATGTGCTACACCCATGATGTTTTTCAGAATTTTCTGAATCGTTTAAGTTGGGTAAATACGCGTCAACTTTTTAAAGGTTCTGCCAGGTCAAAATTCGGGTCAGTTTTGGGTAACAAGGGTCAAAGGGATACTTAAACATGGAAATAAATTAAACCAATGATCATGGGTGTATTAGACATATGTAGGAACCTCTGTAATTTTTGGTGTAATTTTAGAAGATGTTTTTATGGGTCATTTATGTATGGAAACTTACCTTGAATAAGTAGTCAAAATCTGAAATTTTTGGAAACCTTAATTAGGTCAAGTAAACTTTATTTATGGTAAGATCAAGTGTAAAACTACTTAAAAAAGATATGTAATATATGGTAATCATGGTTCTTGTAGATTCGGTGAAGGTGTTGTGATCTCTTGCTTTTGTGTTCATTTCTCTCCGATTGCTTATTCGTTAAGGTACAGATATTCCGTCCTTTTAGTAAGGACACTTCATTCTCTTTTGTTTGGCTACTTGATCTATTTGATATTCGTTTGATATTCCTTTGAGTTGCTATCCGTAATCATGACTCGTTTGATGTTGACAATCCGTTTGATTCGATATTCGTTTGTATGAATCTGTTGGTTCTTGTTTGGAATATGCTACTAGATTCGTTTCCATATTTGGATTATTCGAAACTTGTTCACTTATATCTTTGCTTTAATCTTGCCCGAGCTATTTGTATCTAGTCATGGAGGTACCATGACCATGTCATTGATGCACCAATGGCATGACACTATCTGTGGCGGTGTGATTAGTCCACGGCGTTCCCTTTTGTATGTGCACTTATTATGATTTGATTATATATGTTCGTACACTCGCCATAGTGCTTGTGTATATGGATATAACTTTGTTTTGCAGGGAGCGTATGGATGCATCCTAAGTACTTTGTTCTGTTCAGTTCAGGTGAATGGTTGTGTGTGTGTGCAATACACCTCATTTCATTTTTTGTAGGGTACATCTGGAGTCTGCAGCTCCCATGTACAATTTTATATGATATGATATGATACGATGTATGTTGGATTATGTAGTCTAAGCGTGTGGCATGCTTTAGACTTTTGTTTCGAGCTCGTGGGCACTCCTTTGTTATCCTTAATTCTTGATCATCGCTTATTATTTCGTATGACATTGGTTTAGCAGATTCTCGGGATCTGTTTCGTTCAAACCTTTGTTTTATTTCCGTTATTATTATTATATCTGTTCACTGATCGTTATCTCAGCCGCATTTTCTTTTCCTGCGGCAGGTACTAAGCGGGAAGCTGGGATTTGAGTGTTGAGAGTAGGAAGCTCTTAGAGGACCGACCTTGATAGATTCCATTATTTTGGATTTATGTTTAAGACCCTTTAGTTTGAAGATTTCTTCTTTTTAGAATTTGTTGGAATTTAATACTTTTGGATGTCATTTTGTTTCATGACTTAGTATTTTTATTTAATAAAGTCTTCCGCTTGCGTTTATATGTTCTGATTTGACACCATAATGTGACTCTTGGTCTCTTTATCGGAGTGGGATGTTACAATTATGGTATCAGAGCCATTTCGACCTGTAAAACCTAGGTTATGACCTGTGAGGATTGGGTAGACATTAGGCTCCCTTTTGATATGATCGCTTCCTTTCGTATTTTGATCTTAACTTTAAATTATCTTCGCTATTTCATTCGATGATTACCTGCTACTAAGGGGCGAGTATTTTCTTCGACCAAGGATCAGGTGGCTAACTCTTCAGGTACCGTTTCGGGAACTCTCTTTTTGAACGGTCGTGCTGTTTTTGTCTTATTTGATACGGGTACAACACATTCCGTGGTTTCGGTTTCATTTGCTAAACACCTTAGCATTTTCCCTACGCTACTTAATTATACCTTACCGATATCTACGCCAATGAAAAGTCTGACCACGAATATCCGAACTGTCCGCTTCGTTTTGATGATAAGATTCGTTTTACTAAATTGCCTCCCTTAGAACTGAGTAATTTTGATTTTATTCTTGGTATGAATTGGTTGACTGTCATCGCGCCCTTATCGTTTGTCATACCAATCGTGTCATCCTTGATAATCCGAAAAACCTTGAATTCATTTACCTATTTCAATTTCGAGGACAAAATTTTCTTTTTAGAAGGGAAGAGTTGTAAAACCCAAAAATTTAATTTGTATTTTTATTTTATTATTTTGAATATAACCTATGGTTTAAATAATAAGTATTTGGTATTAAAACCTTAGATTATAATTAATTGTGTATTATTAAGTTATAACATAAGATATTTAGTTAAAAAAATATATATATACAAACTTCCTAATTTGTTTATACAAATCCCCCCCTTAGGATTATGTTTTTGATTTTTTTATTTTGTTTATTTACTTCCTTTTATTATAAATCTATTTTAAGAAGTAAGAGTAAAAGGTTTTAAGTAAATATTATGTAATCTCCTAAAACAATAAAAAGATTTTGTCCCCCTCCTATCTACCCCTTTATAACCAGCAATATTCACCTCTCCCATTCTCATTATTCTCTCAAAATTCTTACTCCATAAATTTGTGTATTCCTCCATAAAAGCTTCAAGCAAAAAGAAGGTTTAGGTGTTTTGGGTAATCCTTGAAGTTTTGGTGTTCTTGGTATGGGTTTGATCTTCATTCTTTGGTGTATTCTTGGGTTCTTGGTGTTTGATCTTGTAATCCTCCCTCATTCCATAGGTAATTCTTGATTTTGTTTCATTCTTGTTGTCACCATGATTACGTATGCAAATGTTTTCATAAAAACCTAAAAGACTGTAAGAAATAATGTGTTTACGTTCTTGGCAATTTCCTCTAAGGTTTTATCTAATTAAAATGGTTAAATAACATTTTATGAAACCCTAAAGATGAATCATTTAAATGTGTTTTTATGTATTAATAAAAAACTACAAGATTAAATCCCCTAGGGTTGTGTTTTGAATGGGTGTTAATTAGGTTTTCATGATTAATAATTCAGGCAATATTTTAGGTCAGTTCAACGGTATATCTTAATGATAAAAAATCAGTTTTTTAACATGAATCTATAAGCCTAAAGTTAAATTCAAAGAGTCAGTTTCTGATAATACCCGCCTCATGTTAATTGAGGTCGGGAAGGTAGATTTTACAATTTTATAAGATTAAAGTTCAAACTGCAAATTCGGGCCGAAAAATTTCAGTTGTATGTTGAATTTTTAAATTCGAAACCGAGGCGTTAGAACTTTTAAAATTGATTTGGTAAATCTCATGATATGTGCAATATCCAATTTTTTAGAATTTATGATTTCCTAATTAAAGTAAAATACGCGTTTTAACTTTTCAAAAGTCTGCAATTCAAAAGTTTCGGTCCAGTTTGGTAACAATGGTCAAATGGGATACTTAAACATGGAAAATAAATTAAACAATGATCATGGGTGTATTAGACATATGTAGGAACCTCTGTAAGTTTTGGTGTAATTTTAGAAGATGTTTTTATGGGTCTTTTAAGTATGGAAACTTACCTTAAAACGGGACAGGATTCTGAAAATTTAGGAAACCCTAATTAGGTTATGTAAACTTTATTTATGGTAAGATCAAGTGTAAAACTACTTAAAAAAAGATATGTAATAATATGTAATCATGGATTCTTGTAGATTCGTGACGGTGTTGTATCCTCTTGCTTTTGTTTCATTCTCTCCAAGTTGCTTATTCGTTAAGGTACAGAATATCCGTCCTTTTAGTAAGGACAAAAGACATTCATTCTCTTTTGTTTGGGCTACTTGATCTATTTGATATTCGTTTGATATTTCTTTGAGTTGCTATCTGTAATCATGACTCGTTTGATGTTGACAATCCGTTTGATTTCCCGTTTTGTATGAATCTGATGTTCTTGTTGGAATATCTACTAGATTCGTTCATATTTGATATTCAAAACTTGTTCAACGTTTATATCTTGCTTAATCTGCCTAGAGCTATTTGTATCTAGTCATGGAGGTACCATGACCATGTCATTGATGCACCAAGCATGACAACTATCTGGGCGGTGTGAATTGTCCACGGCTTTCCCCCTTTGAATGATGCTTTGAATATTATTACTTACATTTATGTACACTCGTCATTGTACTTGTGTAATATGGATAAGACTTTGTTTTGAAGGAAGCGTATGTATGCATCCTAGGTACTAACATTGGTTCCGTTCAGTCAGGTGAAATGTTGTTGTGTGTGCAATACAACCATTTCACATTTTGTAGGGTACATTCTGGAGTCTGCAGCTCTCAATGTACAATTTTATATGAAATGATATGATAATGATACGATGTAATGTTGGATTATGTAGTCTAAGAAAGCTGTGGCATGCTTTTGGACTTCTTTTGTTTCGAGCTCGTGGGCACTTCTTTGGTTATCCTTAATTCTTGATACATCACTATTACGTCTATGACATTTGTTAAGCAATTATCGGGAATCCGTTTCGTTCAAACCTTCATTTATTTCTGGTTATTTATAATTATATTTGTTTCACTGAGCGTAGCTCAGCCGCATTTTTCTTTTCCTGCGGCATGGTACTAAGCGGGAAGCTGTGTTTGAGTGTTGAAGAGTAAGGAAGACCGGAGAGGACCAACCCTTGATAAATTCCAATTATTTGATATATGTTTAAGCACCCTTTCGTTTAAAGATTTCCCTTTCTTTTTAGACTTATGTTGGAATGTAATAATTTTGGATATCATTTTTTGTTTTCATTGACTTAGTATTTTTATGTAATAAAGTCGTCGCTTGCGTTAATGTTTCTGATTTGACACCATAATGGACTCTTGGTCTTTTATAAGAGCAGGATGTACATTACTATCGATAGATACAGTAAATCAAGTAAATTTAGAATATATCACTGATTTATTGAAACAGTAGCGCGCTCTAGTCCAAGGAATCGAGCCCAATAACGGCCGTATCGACCTGTTCCAGATACGGCTATCATCTTTTTAGACATTTAATAAATAGAAGACTCAAAACTAGTTTCAGGTGGCAATATCAAATTCTTATACATATTACTCACTATAATGAATTTTAGAAAGAAGATCAGCTACCAAAGTTCAAGCATCGGGTCACAAGAGTCCATATAGACATCGTGAGTAATTTACTCTCTTGAATCGTGATTTTTCATTGATTGATTACCTTTATATTACAATGTTTGTGGGCTAATACTCCTCGGTAGTTAGCCATCTTATGAAAGCTAATGTTTTGGTTTGGTTTTAAATTGATTTCTTAATTTAGCGTTGAATGTTAAATTATGTTTACACCTCATACTTGTTTTATGTGTTTGAATATCGACCTATCATTCAACTGGATCAGTGATACGGGACCAAATAAATATAGATATACGGGATAAGCTCTCCCATATCGTGTTTCATATTACTGACCAATAAGATCAAAATAAGTACTGTCTTTTGTCTTTGATATGAGCTTAGTTGGACCGTAGGTGACAACCGTTTATGTTTCAACAATCATGCTCTTAATAACTGATAAAGATCAAGAATAGTGGACTACCAGTATATAAAACACCGTCAAACAATAAGTGGGTAAAGTCCCGTTGGGCTAGGGTTTTAACAGGATCACCACTGCTTTGATTCCCTAAGATAGATTATAATTAAACTAAAGGATGCTTTATGCGGATGCGTTAATTGTGACAGGATTAATCGTGTCTAGGTCTTAGGATGATGTCCCGCCTAAGTCTTAAGAATGATATGCCGCTTCGAGATAAGTAAATCATTGCACTAAAACAAACAAACCAACATTGAACCGGATTTAGTATGGCTAATACAGTTTTCTATCATTTGGCTTGTACCGCTTTTCTATCTTCTAATTTTCTTCTTTAGTGTTTATTGTCTATTGAATTGATATTTGTTTCCACCAAACCTGTGCCAGTCTCTCAGACTGAAAACCCCCATATCATTAGACAATGTACATAGTATAGGTTTAACCAGTAAATAGACTAATTAAAATAATGATAGAATATAGGATTAATGTTCCACTCTTAGTGTTCGACACCCTACTTACCGCGAACTCTATCTTGACCGGGTACACTGCTCGTTAAAGTGTTGTTTTAGGTTTGTTGGCTAAATATAAATGTAAAACTTTATAATCAAATAATTGACCCTACACGATAGCACATCAGTTTTTTGGCGCCGTTGTCGGGGAGTGAAGTTGTTTAATTCTTATTTATTAGTGTTTTAGTTTAGTTTAAATTGCGTAATTGTGTGCTTGTTTGTATGTTTAATTTCCCGTATTGTATATTTTGCATATTGTGTGTTTGTGTACATTGTTACAGCCTGCTGTAACATTCTGAGTCGAATACTCAATACGGTGAATTCATCTTCTTATATACGGCGTATAAATTTTTTCTAAACCAATACAACGTATTCGACTCTATCATCAATACGGCGTATTCAAATTACTGAATACGGCGTATTAGTCCATTTAACCTTTTTCTTCGTAACAAATTAATTACAGGTAATGGACGACCCCAACATCACGATGGAAGAGTACATCCAGCTTATGGCTGATAAGGCTCGAGGGCGTGATCAGACGTTTAATTGGGAAACTGCTACGTACGGGGAGGTATATTGTGAAGATCATGATTCTTTCATAGATTTTGAAACAGATTTCCCAGCTATCGTCTACAATGATGCATCGACATCAAATCAAAATGTTTCTTCCAAACCAACTGTAAGTATTTACAATGCAATTAAATCTGACATTGATTTTCACATATCATTTTCCGATTTCGAGGACGAGGATTATACTTTTATATATAACAAGGATTCATCTTCTTATAAATTAAATTCCTGCCAATGATTTAAAACCGGAACCGGTAAATGACTATATTGAAATCAATATTGAATCGTGTTCGGAAAACATTGATGTCAAACCAATGGATAGTGTTATTTGCATAAGCAAAGACACCACTCCCGTTAAGTTTGATGAAAAATTTGAGACAAATCACGACATACATCTTAAATTTTCCAAAATTAAAGATTGTTTCCCAATGATCAAAGTCGTGATTCAAAAACGTTTTCACAATGGGATGCCATTAATTTTTGTTATCAAAATTTTATATGTGCCATTTGGCATCCTGTTCGACCCTAAGTTGTTTTATAAGGATGGGACTAAATTGGGGCAAGTCTAACTTAAAGACTTTTCTGTAAACAAAAGTGCTTGCCGGGAGACAACCTGGTCATTTTAATTGTTTGTCGCATTTTAATTGTTTGTTGCACGAGTCTGTCTTCCCAGACACTCTATACGGCGTATCGAACCCCTCTGGATACGGCGTATAGAGATGTTTGGACGTTATCAGTTTAAAAAAAACTTAATATTTAATTTTTAGTAATTTAATTGTTTTTACAGGAACCATACGGCGTATCTTAGGGTTTGGGATATGGCGTATTGATCCCTGTACAGTTGTGTGTTTAATTATTTTTCTGCATTGTAACCATTGTATAACTGAGATAGGAATTTCACTTTTGTCTTCTTAACTTTTATGCAGGACCTTGCTATAAGGAAAATCAACGATATGATATACTCTAAAAAAGACGTGTGTTGAACTCGTACGAGCATTCTGA
>BQNB010006226.1:0-70230 GCA_026074375.1 Tanacetum coccineum | reverse complement strand
TTTTTATAGAAGAAAATATTCACATATGTAAATAAAAATTTCCAAACGTAACGAAATTCGTTTCAAAGCCTCCCCGGCAGCGGCGCCAAAATTTGACTACGCGCGAACCAACCCCTCTTTTTATGTGTCAATAAGTAAACATAAATATAAATACACAAAAAGGATCAGAATCCGCGAGATCAAGAAAACCGGAAGCAGTATAGAGTGTTCCCGGGTCGTTATGTCCCAACGAGGCTAGAATGGAAAATCGCAAGACGATTGATGATTTGTGCTTGAATGTCACAAGGAATGATTAGGCATTAAAACTGATAAAAATAAGCAAAAGCACATAAAAATAGCAAAGAGAATATGCTGGAACAAGAATCAAAACTAGGAATGGCAAAAACACTTTAAGACTTTAAACTAAGACATGAGTAAGCTCAAATAAACTTAAGGCAAATTAAATAAGCTAAACTAACTCTAAATAAGCAAATATAAAAAGCAATAAAGCTAAAATTAACAAGTTAACACACAAACAGCTTACTAACATCAGTACTAACGTTTTAACTACCTGTACTACTTGGAGTTAGTATGCTAGCTAAAGTTAGTGCTGTTAGCTTAAGTTAATATGCTAGGTTATAAACACAAAAAGAAGCAAAGATAATAGGCAAATAAACTAAAACAGATAATTAACTATCATATAAGCATTAGTAAAAGGAACATATGAACTAGAATAAACTATAATGACAAATAAGCTAAAAAGCTATAACTGTATAAAATACTATTGAGAAATCTTTTAAAAGGAAAAGAAACTTAAATAAGCAAACAGCAAAGGAAAATGGTTTAATCTACTTTAAAAAGCTAAGGAAATCTTAAACAAGCTGAAATAATAAGCTGATAAGCTAAAATGAACAAACAGTACTAACAGTTTTAACTGACAGTACTAACTTAAGTTAGTACTGCTAGTGTAAGTTAATACTGTTAGTGTAAGTTAGTACTGTTACCTTTGAAATCCAGGAAAATGAACTAGCAGTACTAACTTTGAGTTAGTACTGGTAGCTTTAAGTTAGTGCTGTTTTCAAAAGTAAACTAACAGTATTAACTCAAAATTAACAGTTTTATCAAATAAACTAACAGTACTAAGCAAAATAAGCACTAAACATACAGATAAAGCAGAAAATAAGAACAATAAAAAGAGAGAGACTTACACCACCCTTGCTCAAAACAGGGTCAAACAAAAAGTCTACAAGCTCTAGCTTGTTTTAAACAAGCTAGTGAGAGTCCATAAGCCCATCCAGAACTTGGCTTATCATCCAAAACATAAGCTGTGGTGTATTTGAGAGTGATACTTATTATTTTCTCTTAACTACTTAACTTTTTATCTTTACTTGATGAAAACAGCTTATGAGTAAGCTGTGGTGAGAGCTTTTTAAACTCAAAACAATATGATTAAGAAACTTAACACTGTTAATGTAAATTGACTTAAAAACTTCAAACTTGCATTAATCTTGAAAGTGTTACAAAGATGAAAGTAAAAGCTGTAAATGACTTGAAACAAACTGAAAATAAGCTAAATTATTTTTAAGATTAAAAGCTAAAAACTAACATGATGCCTCAAAGGCTTACAAAAGGCTCTTATTTATAGCCGAAGTCTTCATCTCTTGGACTTGTGCTTCTTTGTAGAGATAAAAACAAGTGTGCTTGTTGTGTGAGGAGAGCCTAAAGCAAATCTCAGCCTTCAATTTCTTTTTTAGCTTCTTTGGAGACAATCTCAGCCATCGAAAATGCTTTTAGAAAGGTGAGGGATTGCCAACATGGACTTTTATACAGCTGGGGGGAAATAGTAGGGTGGATGAAATGATTTTGGCTAGGGAGAGAAGTGGTTTTGCAGGGAAGAAAGTATATGGGGGTAACACCAACACGACATACAAGTTGTAACTGGGGGTTTTGGGGCGGGAAAGAAGACTTTTTGGGGGAGTAGGCAGAATGGTCCCCTCAAGTTGTATAACTTGAATGCAATCTTTGCCTTTTTTGCAATTTTGACCCTTGTCTTTTTTTTTCTTTTGCAATACAACTTGAGGTTTGGCAGTTTTAGCCCCTCAAATTGTATTTTCTTCACTTGGCTTGACTTTTGACTTTGCCCTTTCCACTCCGTGCTTGGACTTGATTGTTTTTGGCTTTCTTTTTGCTCCTTTTCTTGAATATCCGTTTCCTGCACAATACAAATGCAAACATACAAATACAATGTATTTTTGGTATGTTTTTAGTCATTTAAGTCCGTTTTAAATGGAAAATGGTATGTGTAATTAAGCACATACCAACATGCTTCGAAATCATGTTAACTATATGTTTTCCTACATTCGACATCATCTTAGATCTTTATCCAACCCACCATTCTTTTCGCACTAAAACCACCTTAGTGTTTCGCCACTGATGATATCAAATAATGTCACTTTTATAGCATCATCTATCCCAACTAAATTGCTCGTTCTATTTTATTTTATGCATGAATTGGTACTTAATTGCTTATATTTATTATTTGCAGTAAATATGGAGCAATTGATGAAGTTTAACTAAAAGGCGCGCATTTTGGAGCTTAAACGAAGAAATCAAGAATATGTTGTTCTGACAACCAATACGCCGTATCCATCAAGGAAGATACGGCGTATCTGCGCCTGAACTTCACAAGCAACCACGAAGATATAAAGACCAATAAGTCATATCCATGAAGACTTATAGGCCTATAAAGACCAATACGCCGTATCCATGAAGACTTATATGCCGTATCCACTGGCGGTTCATGTAAGATTCTGGAATATATTTATCGTGGTCCCCACTTCAAGAAAACCCCAATACCCCATATTGAATACTTCCAATACGGCGCATCAACCAAATTCCAGAAACTATAAATACGGAGCCCTAAATACGAATTTAGTATGCAATATTTATACCAAAGACCGAGAGAAAGGCAGTAACCACCAGATTCTATTTTTTGAAGAAATGAGAAGCTACGAAGGTCTCGCAACGCCCTTCAATCCATAGGAAAACCTTTGTAAATTCTTATACTCTAATACACGTTCTGTTTTTTGGCATCATTCATTAACTTGGTTAGTTTACCTTAATGGTTCGTCTATGACATTTGTATTCGTTACAATGGTTATTGGCTAATACCTTTAGGTATTAGCCATGTTTATGATAATTTAATGTTTGGTTTATGTTTATCTCGATTGCATCTTATAAGTTGTGTGTTGCTTTATGTTTATCAATTTATACTCGTTTATGTGCTTAAGTATGCGACCTATTATTCAACTGGATCTAGAAAACGGACCAAGTGGACTAGATTCTAGGATAGCTCTCCATATTGTAATTTATATATCTAGAGTAATAGGATCACAAATATTGACCTATCTTTGCCTTTGGTTAATGAACAAGTTAGGACTTGAGGTGATCATAGGATAACAATTCCGTTTGATCCTTGGGTAAGATCTGGTTTAGTGAACTCCATAGTAGAGGATACATATCGTTTGCTCATAGTACTAGTATATAAAGAGCCGTTAAGTAGTAAGTTAGTAAAGTCTCGATGAGCTACGATTCAATAAGATCACCATTGTTAGAAACAAGAAAAGTATCGGTCACATCTAATATGTATTAGTCTTAGCCTGTAGTCATATGTTTAGTAACATAAGCTAACATGGCCCAAGGCCCATGGAAAGCCCATCAAGGCCCATGGCCGGCCATCATTAGGATATAAATACCCCTCTCCATTCCTTGGAGAGGGTGTTGGTTGGTTTTGTATTCTCATTTCATTTATGCATTATATGTTTCTTACTTTCTCTCTTTAGAATACATCCTTCTTTCCACTCTATCTCACTAAGTTCTTTCCATCTCATATCAAAGATTACTTGTATCCTTCAATTGGTATCAAGAGCCATGGAGTGGTGTGTTTAGTTTTTGTGTTTATTGTTTTTGGTTTGAGTATCTTAAGCAAAAATCGTCCTTTATTTTCTTTCTTTGATTCCAAAGCTTTTATGTACACTAAAGAATTATTTACCTTGGTAAATCTGATCTAGTATCTTTATGATATATGTGTAACAAGCTTTTTAGATTAAATAAATAATATAATTTTTGTTACATTTTTGTGTTCGAAAATCTTATAAAGAGCAAAATCTTGATTTTAAAATTTTCGGCTTAAAAACCTTAAAGTGTTCATTTTTCTTGTTCAGTAACACTAGTTGTACAAGTATTTTTGCAAAACAATCATCAAAAAGGTGTCTTTTTGTGTTTTTAAGTTTTTGGGTTTCGTAGTAGTTGAAGTCGAACAACTGAGTCGAACAACTCAAGTCGAACAACTGAGTCAAACAACTCAAGTCAAACAACTGAGTCGAACAACTCGACTTAGTGGAAACCGAACAACTTGAATCTAGTTGAAACCGAACAACTTGACTCCAGTTGAAACCGAACAACTTGACTACGTGGAAATCGAACAACTTGGATCTAGTTGAAACCGAACAACTTGAGTACGTGGAAACCGAACAACTTGACTCCAGTTGAAACCGAACAACTTGAGTACGTGGAAACCGAACAACTTGACTCCAGTTGAAACCGAACAACTTGACTACGTGGAAACCGAACAACTTGAATCTAGTTGAAACCGAACAACTTTACTAAGTGGAAACTGAACAACTTTGCTTTTGTGGAAACCGAACAACTCAAGTTTTCAAAATTATACGGTTTATTTTGTTGACTTGTAAAATCCCGTGAAACATTCAATTGTTTTCCCGGTTTTGTCAAGAATTATAAAATCCCGCTGTATGTTTCTTTTAATTAAAACACGTAAAAAGAATACTAATTAAACACAATTACTTTTCTACCATCGGTAACGTTCACCAAGTAATCAATTAAACATACACACATGTTCTCAATGATCACTCTTGCTGATTTTAAAGCTATTCTCTCTTGGTGCCGACAATCGTCCAACCTATGTTGGAAAATGATTATGTATGACTCTTGAAATGCAGAATGGGAGTTTATTCATGCTAAATAGACAAATGGACAAAGTATCCTTGAATTCGTTGAAAGTGGTCCACTCATTTGGCCTTCAATTGAGGAAAATGGAGTTACTAGGCCAAAGAAATATTCTGAGTTATCTGCTACAGAAGCACTTCAAGCTGATTGTGATATCAAGGCAACTAATATCATTCTCCAAGGACTACCACCTGAAGTCTATGCATTGGTTAGCAATCATAAAGTCACCAAGGAACTTTAGGAAATAATTCAACTTCTCATGCAAGGAACTTCATTGACGAAACAGGAAAGGGAGTGTAAGCTTTATTATGAACTCGATAAGTTTGCTTATAAGAAGGGGGAATCACTTCGTGAAATCTACTTGAGATTTTCACTGCTACTCAATGAAATGAACATTTACAACATGAAACTGTTAATCTATCTTTGTTTGATGGCGAGAAAAAGTACTGGTTAACATCGATCGATTCATAGTGCCTATGAAGTCAATTTCATACAATTATTGATTTCTTGTGGCTTAAGGGCAAACGGGCCGCGAGATACGTAATGTACCGATAGATCCTGTACGTGGTGTATCGGTTCCTCCGGTTAACACATATAGCGCCCTTGGAACAATCGACTTCCGTCTAGTAACAATTTCAAGTGAACACAAAGTTTTTGAACACAAAGGTTCGTTTAATGCATGAACGTAATCCAGACCCGCTTGCTTTGGTTGCAACTCATCAAATGACCCAGTCTCCTTATCAAACTCATCAAAAATTCACACCAAAACACTTAATTTCCAACCACAAAAAGTTTTATCTTATCAGTCTCCAACGTATGGTTCACCTTATCAGTCTCAACATTACTCAAGCATCAACTCATCGCACCTCTTTAAATCACTTATCCATTAATGGTTATTTGTCATCAATTCACACAACATTTATTCTCCTCAATATCTTATATCTAATGGAATATCCTCCCTCAGTGATCAAAGAAAGCAGGGTTTTTAATTGTTCTAGAGTTCCAGAAAAGTGATGATCCCATTGATGCCATCAATCACATGAAGTCATTTTTGACTGCTGTCATTACTTCCCGTTATCCCACTACCAATACACTATGACTGAGAAAAACTCGTTCAAAACCTAGGCAACAAGCTACCATTAATAATGGAAGAGTACTTTACAAACTAATTTCTTTTTTCTTTAAGGGGAGACAAAACTTTGTAGCTGCGGGGTATTCAAGGACTTATACTCCGGGAACAAATGGAAACAATTCTGGAAAACAAAGAACATTTATCTGCTACAACTGCAAAGGGGAAGGTCACATGTCCAAATAGTGCACCAAACCAAAGAGAAAAATGGATGATTCGTGGTTTAAGGATAAAGTGTTGTTGGTTCAAGCTTAAGCAAGTGGTTAAATTTTACATGAGGAACTCGCATTTTTGGCAGATCCAGGAATTCCAAAAGGTCAAGCCACACAGACTGTCATAACTCACAATGTTGCTTATCAATCTGATTGATATTGGATGCATATGACTCCTGATTGATGATTGAACTTAACACTTGCCAAAAGTTGCTCTAATGGCGAATTTATTCATTATGGTTCAGACGCTTTTTTGAGGAACCACAATCTATGATAATGTAAATAATGATTGACTGATCAAGTTGTGCAAGCTATGCCGTTTCTGACAGTCAAATGTTGTTGAACCATTCCAGAGACTGAATAACCAGTGATAGCAATATCATTCCTTATTCTCAGTATCTGATTGAATCACAACAGGTAGTTGTTTAATATTCTAACTCTTCTGCACAACAAGATGATTTGATATTATCTTTGATTGAACAACTAAAAACCCAAGTAGTTCATTGTACCAAGACGAATCTGAAAAATAAAAGTGTCAATGATACTTTAACTGCTGAGCTTGAAAGATTATAAGGAAACCTGTCAAAGGTTGAAAGAAGGACAGAACATTGATTTAAGGAGTCATGATAACATTTCAGATTCATGTGAACAGTCTATAAAGATTGATCATCTTAAACGAACTCTTTCAGAACATTTAAAAGAAAAGAAATCTTTATTGCAAACAGTTACAATTCTCAAAAATGATTTTAAGAAAGAAGAATTTAGAAACCTTGATAGGGAAATAGCCTTAGAAAAGCAGATCAAACACATAGATAATACGTTTTTTAAAAGAGATCAATTGCCACAAAACTGTTCACATGTTGACGAAACCTTTGTTTTTTATGATTAATACACTTAAACATGCTTAGGTTTTCAAAATTCCTTTCTATCTGAAGAAACTCAGCTATTGGAACCTATGCTATATGTTGGTGATATAATTCAGAAAACCAGTCCTATTGTGATCTCTGACTCAGAAGAGACCTTAACACTTGTTTAAGAGAGTCGTTCAAAAATGCTTTTAAAACATAAGGATAATATGATGCAAGAAAAGATAAAACAAATTGATACCACACCAATCGATTATGTTGCTCTTAATAAATTTTATAAAGATTTTAAAACACGATTTGTTCTACAAACTGAATTATCTGATCTGAACAAGCCTTTGGTCGCATAACTCTGATGAGTTCTTCAAAACCCGAATTTTCTGGATAGAGCCCACCAATGTTGAGGTTCTCTAAAGAACTTCAAAGTCACTGGTTAATACGAGTTTGAAAAAAACTTAAAATACCATATTGCTAACTTTGATGTTGTAGTAAAGAAAGAAACCACGCCACAGCCTATCACTGAGGGCACGTGGGGTTTTTCGAACATACAAAAGCTTGTTTTAGGGGATGAAATATTCCATTTGTAAAGCTTTTGAAGGACTTATTTTAGTACATTCAACCAACAATTTATGGTTGATGACTTGCTGAAGTCCAAAAAATGTATTCTATCAAATGAACAGGTGTGGAACAATCGTTGTTGTAGAGTCAAAAACATTTGAAGTTAAAATGAATCAAGCTTTGAACGAAAATGAACGACTCTTGGACCAAGTAATGAGCAAAGATATTGTGAACTTGATTATAAATTCCTTTATGTATTTTACCTCTGTGAATGTGCATGAATGTGAAAAGTGTCTCAAACTTGCGACTGAGCTTCCAAAGGATTTTGTTGAAAAAGAGATTTACGATAAACTGTTCAAAAGGTTTACCACTCTTGAAAAACATTGCATTTCGTTAGAAGTTGATACTCAACTTAATCAGGAAATTTTTCAAAGGGACAATTCTATTTCAAATCAAAGTGCTCCAAGTTTTGATTAATTGTTTGAATTAAATGAATTGAAAGCTCAGTCCCAAGAGAAAGACATGGTCATAAAGAAGTTGAAAGAGAGAATTAAATCTCTCAGTGGAAATATAGATAAGGATAAGATCAAACATGACTTAGAAGAGATTGAAACCATAAATATTGAATTGGATCATAGGGTGACAAAGCTTATTGCTGAGAATGAGCATTTGAAACAGACCTATAAGCAACTTTATGACTCGATTAAACCAGCACGTGTTCGATCAAAAGAACAATGTGCTGACTTAACTAATCAAGTCAATCTAAAGTCTGTGGAAATTTCTGATTTAAATGCTTGTCTTCAGGAAAAAGTTTTGGTAATTACAACTCTCAAGGATGAATTGAGGAAACTCAAAGGAAAATATTTAGCTAATAATGAAGTTACACATTCTCCTAGTGATCAAAGATTAATACGAAACCAATAACCCCTTATATTGTTGACAAAAGGTCAGCTCACTTGCCTTTTATTAAGCACACTCAAGAAGAAGCTACAGTTCTTAGGGATCTAGTCGATCATATTAAAGCAAACTATCCCCTAGACCCAACCTTAGAATCTGCCTGTAAGTATACTAAACTAATTCAGGAGTTGCTTCAAAAATCAGGAATAACCCTGTCCCAGTATCAACAATTCCGGAGAACAATTAGAATGAATAAAGTCAAAAGAGTTAGATTCACTGAGCCCGTCACATCCTCAAGAAACATAATCACAAAAAAGGCCTCTATATCAAACCTAGCTTCTAACAAACTTATGTTGTCTTCTATAGGAGTAAAACCATCTACTAGTGCTAGTGGATCACAGCCTTCAGGCAATACAAAGAAAGATAAGATTCTGCAAACACAAAGTAGTACTCAGATGAATAAAGTAAAAGCCCACCCTAGGAAAGTTCAATCTAGTTTGAAAAATAAAGATCATGTTGTTGCACCTAAAGGAACTGCTCATGTGCAGCATTCCAAGCTTAATGCTAATTCTGAACTTAAATATGTTAAGTGTAATGGTTGCATGCTTTCTGATAATCATGATTTGTATGTTCTTGATTATATCAATAATGTAAATGCTCCTGCAAAATCTAAATCTGCTAAGAAACAATCAAAGAGAAAAGTTTGGAAACCAACAGGAAAGATGTTTACAAGTATTGGATATATTTGGAGACCTACTGGTCAGACCTTCACCATCGTAAGAAATGCGTGCCCTTTAACTAGGATTACCACTACTACTGAAGCGCCTCTTAGGAAACCAGTTGTTCTAGATAATGAAACATCTAAACCTACTGTAACATTGGTCTATTCACGGAAACCTAGGAACTCTAAAAATAATGTTCTTGTTATCAAATCTAAGGTTCTTCAATATGTATCTGCTAACAAAAAGGAACCCAGTAAATCTTGGGGATCCATAATTTCTGATGTTCCATCTTCCTCTCTTAATGAATGCAGGTTGTTTAAATTGTCCTCTGGTATTTGGACTCCGGCTGCTCCAAACATATGACTGGAGATCGCTCTCAGCTCACCAATTTCGTCAACAAATTTTTGGGTACAGTCAAATTCAGAAATGATCATGTGGCAAAGATTTTGGGATATGGTGATTATCAGATTGGGAATTTTACGATATCAAGGGTTTACTATGTGGAAGGACTTAGACACAACTTATTCTCTGTTGGGCAGTTTTGTGATTCGAACCTTAAGGTTGCTTTTCGTCAACACGCTTGCTTCATTCGTAATTTAGAAGGTGTTGATTTATTGACTGGATCTCGAGGCAACAATATGTATACTCTGTCTCTTGGAGACATGATGGAGTCCTCTCCTATATGTCTCTTTTTAAAGGCCTCAAAGACTAAGTCCTGGCTATGGCACTAACGTTTGTCTCATCTAAACTTTGGTGCAATCAACCATTTAGCTAGACATAGTCTTGTTCGAGGTCTCCCTAAGCTTAAATTTGAAAAGGACCGTCTATGTTCTGCATGCGTAATGGGAAAGAGCAAGAAGAAACCCTATAAACCTAAATCTGAAGACACCAATCAAGAAAAACTCTATCTGTTACACATGGATCTTTGTAGACCAATGTGTGTCGCAAGTGTTAATGGAAAGAAGTACATCCTCGTCATTATCGATGATTACTCACGATTCACATGGGTTAAGTTCTTAAGGTCAAAAGATGAAGCTCCAGATTTCATAATCAAGTTTCTTAAGATGATCCAACTACGGCTGAAAGTACCTGTTTGACGCATCAAAATAGATAATGGAACTAAATTTGTAAATCAAACATTGCGTGAATATTATGAGAAGGTTGGTATCTCTCACAAAACATTTGTAGCTCGCTCTCCACAGCAAAATGGTGTCATTGAAAGACAGAATCGTACACTAATTGAAGCTGCTCGCACAATGTTGATTTATGAAAAAGTTCTGTTATTTCTATGGGCTGAAGCAGTGGCTACCGCATGTTACGCCTAAAATCGTTCCATCATACACCTTCATCATGGCAAAACACCATATGAGCTTTTACATGAAAAACTTCCTGACTTATCTTTCTTCCATGTATTTGGTGCACTCTGCTATCCAACAAATGATAGTGAGAATTTGGGCAAGTTACAACCAAAGGCTGCTATTGGTATTTTCATTGGTTATGCACCCACGAAGAAAGCATTTCGAATTTATAACCGACGTACCAGACGAACCATTGAGACAATTCATGTATATTTTGATGAGCTGACTGCGATGGCTTCTGAACACAGCAGTTTAGGACCCGCACTTCATGAAATGACTCCTGCAACAATCAGTTCAGGACTAGTGCCAAACCCTCCTCATTCAACACCGTTTGTACCACCTTCAAGAACTGCTTGGGATATATTGTATAACACCCCGTGTTTTAGGACAATGTATGACGTTAATAAAGTCACTATTTATTTTTAGTATTGTACGCGTTTGTTTTTAATGGAAATCGTTAAGTTAAATCGCGTAAACTAAAAATGATCAGTTAACGTAAACGGGCATTAAGCAAATTATTGTTTATGTCAAACGAGGGTTAAGCAATTATTTTAAACAACAAAATGAAATGTGACAAAATCTTTAATGCATGCTATCCAATCCAAACCAACCAATGTATCCATTGCACCTCGTGCTTATTGATCTCCTAAAAACATTTCTTTTAAAACTCAACATAATGTTGGAGAATTCATAGGGTTTGATAAATCATATATTGTAGGACCACAAGATCTCCCAAGTGTATGATAATGCAACAAATGCAGACATCATATAAATGTAATTACGTTGCTCTAAGCTCATGACACTGAAGCTTGACGTATGTGAGTACCAAATTAATGGACTCCATTGCCCGTGAGTGATGTTCTAACCCGCAACATCCTAAATTCGACATGGTATACGTTCGTTGACCTCAGTGATAGCTAAACACCCAACGTGGTTGTCAAAACCCAATAGAACTATTCATAACATTCGCGCTCAGTAAATTAACATATACATGATAATGGCTCAGATTGGGTCATCGGTACTTAGGCAACATGTAATCATAATATAAAAACATAACCACTTGTGTCCATTGTAAAAACATATGCATTTTTCACCCCAAAAACTTTGTAAAAACGAAAAGCAATTAAAACAAGGGGCTATGAACACACATTAGTTCTGAAAATCCACTAACGCAGATAATGTGTCACTTAAACGATCGAATGAACCTAAATTATCATAATCTATCAAGTACCGAGTACTTTATCCTTAACAATGAATATAATCTATATTATGTTACAAATCGTACAATCGTTCGGGCTATCTAATTACAGAGTCATGACATGACTTCGAGGAGTTAGGACACTTTAAATCGTAAATCCAACAACTCGTCTCAAAACGCCATCCGAAGAGTGCCTCATTATGAAACTCCCTATAATATATTACTTTGATAACCAAAAATATTATCTATATAGCTCAATCACCAACCTAATGGTTTTGGAGAAATTTTGTGTGTAATAAGTTAAAACGTTTATAATTAAACCGTATAGTAAAACTAGGCGTAACTTCGCGTTTTAAGTCCGATCTCGCTTTTCCCTTTATATGTCCATCTATATCGTATTAAGACGGGTTATCGATAATTTGACATTTTCATAAATTGTTCTCAACTGATGAACAAACTTTTACTGTTCATGACCAGACATGGGTTTCCGTCTAAATCAGATTCGTCGTCGTAAAAACCCGTAAATGCCGTAATTTTATTTCGTTATAGCTCCGTTTTTTGAAGATTCTTCGAGGACGTTATATCGTATTAGGAAGTTCTAATATTTTTAAGAGGTTTACAAAAATATAACTTTCTGACAAGAATAAGTACCTTTTTATAAAAATAGTTTTATAAACATATTAATTGTCTGTAAACTTGCTAAATTCATAACTCGTACGTTATAAATGAAAAAATACGATTCTTATCATTTGGAATCCTAAAAAATATGTATTATTTATTTAAAAATACTAACCCTGCTGTTTGAGATTTTTATAAAAATGTTTTTTATAAAATTTATTACAAACTTCATTATAACGTATAACTTTGTTTTTTAAACGAAACTTTTTCGTTATTATCCGTTTAACAATTTATCTTACTTTTCGAATCGTCTTTGAAATGTTATTCTATTTAGTAATAAAAATATAAAATAAATAGGGTAAAAAACCGAATTTTGTGACAGATGTTTCAAGCTTGATTATTAAGTCCATTTATGATCTTTTCTATATTTATACTTTATTACTAATGTTATTTACCACAAGTCTCAAATATCATATATATCATAAATCATACATATATTAAAATGTCTTATTGTCCATATAAGTCCTCATCGTGTCCAAGTTACTTATGTCAACAAATCCATTAATACTATTTTTAAAACCAAACATTACTTAAGTAAACTACTTTACTATTTTCTCATAATCATTTTTATACATAACAAGTGTGTACAAGTATATTTCTTTCCATAGGACTATTATTTTAGGTTATATTAACATGATAAAAGTCAATAAATCAATATTAACATGCTTAAAGTATTTCTTTAAGTCGAAACATATTATGAATTATGAAAACCCTAATTACTCATAAACCATGTTTCCTCCAAAACCAATTATGATACAACATATTCTCCATCCATTTTAACATATTTAAGTAATATCCACAACATAAAAAAAAGGTGTAAAATGGTCATTATCAAGTAATAATCTCAATTTTCATGAATAAAACCTAAATGTGATTTAAAGCTAAATCAAATATCACATCATAATAATGAAAATTATAGCAACATAAAGAGTTTAAATGGACCTTAAGAAGAATGATGGTGATGATGAACAAGTACTAAACCCTTGTTTAGTCACAAAAACCCAACTTGCACTTTATAAACCCTTACTTTCTTTCACTAAACCCTAGCTTCCTTTTTCTTGATTATAACTTAGAAATGGTTAACCAATGCTTGCAAATGCCATATACTCTTAGGATTATTGTATATAGAAGTGTAAGGTTTTTATAGAAAATTTTGTATGGTATTTGTGTGGGAAGGGCTAGAAGCCGTGGCCTATTGGGAAGGCAAAAGAGAGAGTTTTGGAAAATTTATACTAAGTGTTTAAGTGTGTTGAGTTATATTGCTAGTTATGTTATGTATATAAGATTGAAGTTGTCAAAAGTCCAAGCATGTCAAAGTATGGTCATTGGCAGTGATTTTTGTCAAGGTAAGGTGGAGAATAGGTTCTAGCCATGATGATATGGGCATGAATTTGACTTAATTTGAAAGCCATATCTCATTTTCTATGTATATTATTAGTAAATTAGTGCATGCAATTCGGCGGAACAAAGATATACATGTTAAATTTATGTAATTTTGTGTAGGGTATAAAATGTGGTAATTTGTTGAACTTAGGACAGTTTTATGTTGGTTCCGGAGTGCCAAACGCATTTATCGCGAAACGTATACACTTTCCGTAATCCGAAAAATAAAATAAACAAAGTTAATAATTATTACTTAAAATAAATATTATAACCCTTGAATGATGTAAACATTTATTGTCTGATGCCCGTTTACATTGAAACGCTAATTTTTGGCTTACGCGATTTTTAAACTTAATACCATAAATTTACAAGCAACGCGTACAAAACTAAAATAATAGCACATTTATTGACGTCGTCAAAGACTTGAAAAAACGACAGGGTGTTATAGACTTCCCCCGAGTAAACGAGCCTTGTCCTCAGCTTCACATGCCAAGCACTTGACGACCGGCGTCTGGTACTTTGGTGAAGAGGTGTGTATATTTCTTCTTGAATTGGTCTTTCACTTCCCAACGTGAACTCGGACTCTCTTAGAGTTCCATCAACTTTGACCAATGGATCTCGGCATCGTTTTAAAAACCGTTTTTAAACTTCATGGCCCACTATTCTAACTGTTCCTCAACAAAATGAAGTTTGTCATCCAGATGAAGTCCATCCAACGAACTAGCTAAAGGTTCGTCGGCATGACACTTCTCATGTAGATACATGAACGTTTTATGAGCTCTGCTACAATATCTTCTGGAAGTTCAGCTAGTAATCCACTTCCTCCAAACTCTTTCAATCCCTTAAAAGGTCCAACATACCTAGGGTTTAACTTCCCTTTGCCAAAACTTACTACCCTTTCCAAGGCGATACCTTAAGCCAGGACCTTTTCCCCAACTTTGGAACTCCATTGGTTTACGCTTAAGTCAGCATATACTCTTCTGTCGGTCACGAGCACTTGCATCCTTTGCTTGATCTGGATGATTTCAGTGTTTTCTTGGATAGCTTCTGGACCAGAGTATCTGAGCTTCTCCAACTTCATAGTCAAACAAACAGGTGAGCGAGCACATGTCGACCAAAACGTGCTTCCAAAGGTGTGCGGCTTGATGCTAGCGTGATAAGCTATTGTTATATGAGAACTCGACTAAAGGCAACTGATAACCAACCTTTCCAAAGTCATCGCAACATGCACGCAACCATATCCTCGAAAGATAGCATTGTCACTCTCACTTTGCCCATACTGTTTGGGGATGACGCAGTACTCATATCCAAGTTGTACCCAAACACGCTGAAGTGACCTTCCAGAAATTTGATGCGAATCTCGGGTCACGATCGCAAAAGATTGAACGGGTATCACCATTCCTCGTACCACACTTTATGTACTAATCTTGCAAGTTATCCAAAGGATCGGTCTCTCTCATGGGTGAAAGATCGCCAGACATAGTAAGTCGGTCAACGATATACCCGAAATTGTATCAGTAACCTTGATACGTCTAAGGAAGCTTTGTGAACGAAATTCTATGGTGATGTAGTCCACTTCATTGCAGGAATCTTAGGCTGTACCAACCAATCCCTGATGGCCTATGATGTTCCCTGCTGACCTAAGCACAGGCAAACACTTGTTAACAAAGTGGTCAATGTCAGCTTCATGTTGGGCCCACCACTATAACTTCTTCATGTCTATTCATCCGGTTCCGACAAAATTACCAAAGACATAAGAAAGTTATAATGGTGGCCCAACATGAAAGCTGACATAGCCCCTTAATTGTAAACAAGCTTTTGAACATGTGCCAACGGTCAAGGCAAAACATCAAAGGCCATCGACATTGTTGGCTACAGCCATAAGATTTCCTGAATGGAAGTGGCCAACATCAACCCTAGATTTCGTCACAAAGCATTCCTAAACTTCTCAAGGATTATGATACAATTTGGGTAATCGTTGACCGACTCACTAATTCAGCATCTCACTCCCAGAGAGAGACGATCCTTTGGATAAACTTGCAAGATTTTACCTAAAGGGCAGGTGTTCACGAGGCATGGGATACCCGTCTCAATCCTTTGCGATCGTGACCCAGATTCGCCTCAATTTTCTGAGGCCACTTCAAGTGCTTTGGGTACAAACTTGATATGAGTACAGCGTACCATCCGCAAAACATATGGGCAAAGTGATAGGACAGATTCAAACCTCTCGAGGATATGTTTCGTGCCTAGTGCGAATCGACTTTGGAAAGGTTGGGTAACCCTTTGCCATTAGTCGAGTTCTCATATAACCATAGCTATCACGCTAGCATCAAGGCCCACCTTCGAAGCACTTTAGGACGAAAGTGACGCTCACACTGTTTGTTTGGACTGAAGTAGGAGAACTCAGATAAACTCGTCCAAACTAATCCAGAAACCACTGAGAAAAATCCACATCAATCAAGCAAAGGATAGCAAGCTCTCGAGACCGACCGAAGAGTTATAGCTGACTTAAAGGCGTAAACCACTGGTGTTCCAATTTGGTGGACAAGGTCCTGCTTAAGGTCTCCGCCTTGGAAAGGGTCGCACTTTTGGCAAACTGGGAAGTTTAAACCCTAGGAATGTTGGACTTTAAGGTGATTGAAAGATTGGAGAATGGCTTACACGCTCGAAACTTCAGAAGAATTGAGCAGAGTCCATAATACGTTCATTGTATCTAACCTGAAGAAGTGTCATGCCGACGAACCATTAGCAGTTCCGTTGGATGGACTTCATCTGGATGACAAACTTCATTTTGTTGAGGAACCAGTAGAAATAGTGGGCCATGAAGTTAAACGGTTAAAACGAAGCCGGATCCCATTGTTCCAAAGTTCGATGAACTCTAGAATAGGTCCGCTAGTTCACATGTGAATCGTGAAAGACCAATTCAAGAAGAAATATCCACACCTCTTCACCAAGACCACACCGTCGTCAAGTGCTGCATCGTGAGCCTTGAGGACAAGGCTCGTTTAACGGGGGAAGTCTATAACACCCTGTGTTTTCAAGTCTTGGACGACGTCAATAAATGTACTATTCATTTTAGTAATGTACAGCGTTGCTTTAATTTTATGAATTAATTTTAAATCGCGCGAAAGCCAAAAATTAGCGTTCAATGTAAACGGGCATCAAACAATTAAATGTTTACATCATTCAAGGGTATATAAATTATTTTAAGAATAAGTTAATAACTTTGTAATGTTTTTATTTATCGGATACGTAAAGTGTAATAACGTTCGCATAAAATTGCGTTTAGTCACTCCGGACACAAAAACTTTCCTACGCACAACAAAATAACCCACTTTTATACCCAATACACAAAATTACATAAATATATCATGTATATCTTTGTTCCACCGAAATTCATGAGCACTAAATACCAAAATTTATAAAATTTACAAAAAAATAGAAAAAATGGGGTAAATGGGATAAGGCTACAAATAATTCAAATACATGCCATACCTCATCATGGCAACACCATTCCCACCTTACCTTGACAAAGAGCCATGCCATGACCATACTTTGAACCATGCTTGGACTTTTGACCAACTTTACATTTTATATACATACAACTAACTCATACACACTTAACACTTAGATAAATTTTCACAAAACTCTCTCTTTTGCTTCCCAATAGGCCACGGCATTCTAAGCCCTTCCCACACCAAATCCATACAAAATTTTTCTATAACCCCTTACACTTCTATAAACACATATCCCTAAGAGTAACAAAGCATTTGCAACATTGGTTAACCATTTCCAATGTTATAATCAGAAAAGGAAGCTAGGTTTAGTGAAAAGAAAGTAAGGTTTTATAAAGTGCTAAGTTGTGTTTTTGTGACTAAACAAGTTTATTACTTGTTCACATCACCATCAATCTTCTTAAGTGTCCATTTAAACTCTTTATGTTGCATAATATCATTATTATGCATATGATATTTCTATTTAGCTTAAATCACATTAGGTTATTATCATGAAAATGAAAATATTCTTAAAATGAACATATTTACCCACTTTTATATATGTTGTGATATTACATACATCATGTTTAAAATGGATGATAAAAATGTTGTATCATATTGTTTTGTGAGTAAACATTTTATGAGTAAATAAGGGTTTTTCATAACTTCATAATATGTTTCACTAAAGAAATACATAATACATGATAATATTGATTATGGACTTTTAATCATGTTTAATATAACACTAAAATAAAGTCATAATGGAAAGAATTATACTTGTTACACACTTGGTTATAGTATAAGAATGATATTGCAAAAACTAGTAAATAGTTTACTTAGTAAAGTTATGTTTTAAAATAGATTAATGGATTTGAGATGACTAAGTAACTGGGACACATGAGACAAAAATGGAACAATAACATTTAATATAAGTATGATTCTCTGATATATATGATATATGAGACTTGTGGTAAAAATACAAAAGTAATAAAGTATAAGAAAAGATCATAAATGGACTAATACACAAGCATGAACATTCTGTCCAAAATTCGGATTAGACCTATATAATTTTTATTATTTTTTTATAAAATAATACATTTCAACGACGATACGAAAAGTAAGCAAACTTGTTAAACGATTAATAACGAAAAAGTTACGTTAAGAAAACAAGTTATACGTTAATAACTGAGTCGTAAATAATTTATAAAAACCATTTTATAAAAATCCTCAAACAGCAAGGTTAGTATTTTTAATAAATAATACATATTTTTAGGATACCAAAATGATAATAATCGTAATTTTCAATTAAAACGAACGAGTTTATCAATTTCGCAATTTACGACAATTAATACTTTATAAAACTATTTTTAAAAGTTACTATTCAGACTAGAAATTATATTTTTGTAAACCTCATAAAAATATAGAACTTCCAAATACGATAACGTCACTCGAAAGAATCATCAAAAACGGAGCTATAACGAATAAAATACGTCATTTACGGGTTTTACGTACGACGATACGATGTATACGAAACCCATTCGTGTCAAGAACAGTAAAGAGTTACTGTTCTTCAGTTGAAGAAAATTTATGAAAAATGTCAAATATCGATAAACCCTCTTAATACCGAAAAGATGGACATAAAAACCGCGCGAAATGCGACATTTAAAACGCGAAAGTTACGCCAGTTTTACTAAACGGTAATTATAAACGTTTTAACTTATTAAACACAATTTTTCCAAAACCATTAGTTGGTGATTGAGCTATATAGAATATTATGTGGTTATCAAAGTACTATATTACTAGGGAGTTTTTAGTTTCATAATGAGGCCTCTTCGGATGGCGTTTCGACGAGTTGTTGGATTTACGATTTAAAGTGTCCTAACTCCTCGAACGTCATGTCATGACCTCTTTAATTATGATAGCCCGAACGATAGTACGATGTAACAACTATAGGATTATATTCAATGTTATTGATAAGTACTCGGTACTTATACGACCTATGATAATTTAGGTTGCATTCGATCTTTTACGTGACGCATTATCTGCGATATTTGGATTATCAGAACTCAAGGTGAGTTCATAGCCCCACGTTTTACATGCTTTTGTTTTACAAAGTTTTTGGGGTGAAAAACATGCAATGTTTTACAACTGGACACAAGTGGTTAAGTTTCATATTATGATTACATGTTGCCTAAGTAGCGATAACCCAATCTGAGCCCATTATCATGAACTGTTAATTACGAGCGCGAATGTTATGAATAGATCTATTGGGTTTTGACAACCCTGTTCGGGTGATTAGCTATCACTGAGAAACGAACGTATACCATGTCGAATATAGATTTGCGGTATGAACAACACTCACGGGCGATGGAGTCCATTAATTTGTACTCACGATACGTCCAAGCTTCAGTGTCATGAGCATAGAGCAACGTAATTACATTTATATGATGTCTGCATCTGTTGCATTATCATACACTTGGGAAATCTTGTTGGTCCTACAATATATGATTTATCAAACCTATGAATTCACCAACATTAATTGTTGACGTTTTTAAAGAAATGTTTTTCAGAGATCAATAAGCCCGAGGAGCAATGGATGCCCCATTGGTGGTTTTGAATTGGATAGCATGCATTAAAGATTTTGTCACATTTCATTTTGTTGTTTGTTATGGGCTGAAAATCTTTGTATTTTGATCAAGTGAACAAGTTAAGCTTCGGGCTTATGTAACAATTATTGTGTTAAATCCAATGTATCGTTTTCAAACGACTTTTTGGTCGTTCTATATATATCTTGTGTTGTTGATCTATGAAGTAACACGCCCCGACCATATTCTGTCTGCCACCCAATTTTGGGGGTGTTACAATAATACAACAAGGGAAAATGTAAACATCATGACAACACAAGGGCTGACCTTGACAAGAAGGCTAAACCTACTTGTTGGAAATGTGGCAAAACTAGCTACATTAAAAGGGATTGCAAAGATGTTAATGTTGGTGGTAAAACAAATAGTCCAGGCATAAGTGGTTCTAGGAATGGTTAAGTTCCTTTAAAAGATCGAGATATGCTTAATAAATGTTTTCATGTTTATTATGTTACATATATATCTGTATCATATTTTGTGCAGGATGATGATGTTGCATGAGGGATTGACTCAGGAGCAACTGTGTATGTGTGTAAAGATAGATGATGGTTCAAGACTATACCGAGTACTAATGATGGATCAATTTTTCACATGATAAATAGTCAATACCCTGTGCATGGACATGGCTGTGTAGATATTAGATTTAGTTCATGAAAGATAGTGTGACAATCCACATTTTCAGGTAATTTTACGTCAATAAACTCAAAACTATTTACTTTGAACCTTTACGTGTTTACTTTTAATTATAGCCGTTAAGTTAAATCGTGTAAACTGAAAAACAACTTTAATGTAAACCGTCATAAATAAATAAAAGTTTAGGATCAAATATTGTTGTGTGATTAAAACAAAGATAATTAATAAGATTTTTCATATTTATTTTTGCAGTGTTTTACGAAAAACGCTTATATTTTGCATTATGTAACTTTCATGCATACAAGTAAACCATAACCCCTTTCCGTCCTTAACCAAATACATAGACTTATACCATTATTCAAAATTTAAACAGTTTTCCCTCCCCTAAAACAATACCAAACCATCCACCCCTCCCCATCACCATAAAATACAAAATTGATTTTAGGTTAACCATGCATAAAACATCATACCTTGTGGGTATTACCAAAGTAGCAAGAAAAATCCTCTTATCTTTTCTTCCCCCTCTTCCAACGACACACATCCTACTCACTTGTCATACTTGTTTTGTCCCTAAAACAAGTCTAGACTTTAAACAATATAAAACACCATGCTTATTTTGATTATTTAAAAGCTAACACTTTGACACAAATTCCCAAGCCAAGAAAAACAGTTTTCTCTCCTCCTACAACACCTTAGCAATCGGCACACATAAGAAACATTAAAAGATTTGGGTTTTTGATATTTTACAAGTGATTTACAAGAAGTGTTTTGAAGGGTTTTAGTTATAACAAACAAGTTTTAGGGGTTGATTTAGATGTTAAGCCTAGCTAATCTTGTCATACTTCACTTCAAGGTTCATAATCTTCTCTCAAACGTTTCATTATTTATAATTTGTTACGCAACGTCTTGAATCTCTGTTATATAACAACTAGTAGTTATTTTTAAAAGATTTACATAGAAAACAATTAAAGGTTCCCTTATAATTATATTTGACTTGAAAGAAAGTTTAACTAAAATATACACATATCATACACTTGAAAATAGTTATTTTTGACATCACATAAGTTACTTGCTAAAATAATTATAACTTGTTAAATTTGTGTAATAGATTATAAAATTAAGATTTGTTAAGTATGGTATTATTTCTATGTTCTTGGTATATTAGTTTTTATTTTGAGAAGTGGTGGAAGATTAAGATAGTTTGGGATCTGTAATTAAGATATGATTGTGAAAAAGATGAGGGATTATGTTAGAAAGGTTTTTTTGTTTTTTAAATGAATTGGATTAGTATAACAAAAAAAAAAAAAAAAAAAAAACAAAAAAAAAAAAAAAAAAAAAAAAAAAGACTAGAAATAATACATGTTGTCCTGACCTTTTCCCTTATTGTTTCCCGGGAAAAAAAAAAAAAAAAAAAAAAAAAAAAAAAAAATCATGTTTGACAAAACCGAGACATGACAAACAGATTGTACACTTAAATATCTTTACGTGGATATAAATAACGTAAAAATCGGACTTTATAACGAAGAAGTTATGGCCTTTTAAAGTTTGGCGAAACAAAACAAATTGACAGCTTTTACAATGTTTGCGGACATTCTGTCCAGTTTTTTAGATTGAGGTTCTGACCCCTTTCTGGTTCGAATCGGCTAAAGTGTATAAAGAAAACTTGTCTGGAATGATTTCTCCCTAAAATAGGAGACTTTTGTCGAGTCATGAATGTTTTAAGCGTAAGGAGATACACTTCGTTAAAGTTGGACTATATTTCTGAAAACTAAACAAGTTTCCTACACACAATTTATTAAATAATAGGAGCTGTTAGGAATTTAATTTAGGGTTTTCGAGTGTTTTCGGACCCGTTTGAGCTATAAAAACCTTAGAAAATATTATAGTAACACTTATATAATACTTATACGCATCGAAAACTTTATAAATATTATTTTATAAATTAATTAGACTATAATTAAATTGACTATATGAAAATACTAAAAAATAATGACCGAGCGAGATAGACTATCATTAATTTTTGACTATTAGAAAATATTACAAATGTGAATACTTATAATTAAGTGGCGAACTTGACGTCAACATTATTTTGACTTATAAAACTAAAACACTAACTATTAGGTGGTGATATAACGTTATAAAATACAGTGCATCATTTTTATTTCGCTTGCATTATTCTAAATCGACCCATAATTAAATAGGTTGCGTGCCGGACTTGTTGTGACGATTTCATTTGTTGATTTTCCCAAAATCAATACTTTTTACTTGAGGTGAGTTTATAGCCCCGCTTTAACTTGTTTATCACTATTTTACAAATCTCTGGGGTGAGATACATTGCTTGTTTTTACTTATGGACGCAAGTACTTTACTTTCTTTTAAATGATTACGAATTAGCTAGGGGGGTAAGCGATAATCCACTATGCACGAATACCATGAACCGTTAATTACATTTTGTAAGCGCAGTGTTATAAATAATCTAAAATGATTACATCCTCATTCGAGTAAGCAGTGCTTACTAGTTTCGAAGGACCAAACTAACGAACGTATACCATGTCGGATTGCGAGTGTCTTACTTTGGACACTCCCTATGGTACTTTGATTGCATTAAATTGCATACATAACTTTGTCTTGTTTTGGTGTCATGAGCTTAGTGCAATCGTAATTACTTTTGTGATATTGTACGTGTTACAATTATTACACTATTTGAAATCTTGCAGCTAACCTTTAAACAAAAATTTAAACCTATGAACTAACCAACTTTATGTTGATATTTTATGCATGTATTTCTTAGGTGCTTAATCAATAATGAAGTATTTGAATTGCTTGAGCATCCACTCAAACAAAGACTACGTTTTCGATGAACTATACATTCTACTTTCCTCATTTGTATTCTTTTTAAACTAAGAATTTCCATTGATGCAACTTGTGACAGATGATGACAACAAATAACGTGTATTTTATAGCATCATTTATCACAGCTATATTGCTCATTTTATATTATTTATGCATGAATTGGTACTTAATTGCTTATATTTATTATTTTGTAGTAAATATGGAGCAATAGGAGGATTAACTAAAAGGCGCTCACTATGGAGTCTTTAAACGAAAAAACAAGACTCTGCTGAACTGACACTAATACGTCGTATCATCAAGGAAGATACGTGTGATCTGTGCCCTTTACTTCATAACAACCACGAAGAAATAAAGACCCATACGCCGTATCTAGAAGATTTTATACGTCTATCGAAGATCAATTATTTAGAATATCTAGAATATTATAATCGTGTCCCCCTCACTAAGAAAATCCAAATCCACGTAATGAAAACCTTCAATATGCGTAATCGACTATAAATTCCATAGCAATAATACTCGAACCTAAAGACGAATTTAGTGTGCAAAAATATACCGAAGACTAAGAAGAAGGCATTAACCACCAGGTTCGACTTTTAGAAGAAAAGAGAAGCCAAGAAGGTCTCGCAACGCCCTTCAATCCATAGACCCTTGTAAATTCTTATACTCTAAATATGCGTTCGGTTTTTGGTATCATTCATTAACTTGGTTAGTTTACCTTAATCGTTCGTCTATGACATTTGTATTCGTTACAATGGTTATTGGCTAATACCTTTAGGTATTATGAGTATTTAGCCATTTTAAGATAATATAACGTTTGGTTATGTTTTATCTCGATTGCTCTTAAATTGTGGGTTGTTTTTATGTTTATCAATTTATACTTGTTCTACTGTTTGATTATGTGTTTAATCTATCATTCAACTGGATCTAGCGGTACGGACCAAGTAGACTAGAGTCTGGGATAGAACTACATATAGTTTATATGTGACTCTAGAATAATAGGACTACAAATTCATGCTTCTAGTGCTTCCCCTGGACATAAAGAATGGTAGAACTAAGTGGTGAATTAGGATTTACAAATGCATTCTAGTTCCTTGCTTGGAACACTATCGGCAGTAGACTACCAGCATATATATATAACGATTGAACATAAGTGGCTAAAGTCTCGATGAGCTAGGTTTCAACATTCATCAATGTTGTTTCCTAAGATAGATTATAATCAACTATGATTGCTTTATGTGGATGCGTTTAAATAGTGAATAGAATTAGCATATCCTAGGTTTAGGAATAATCAGCCGCCTAAATCTAAGAAAGATATATCAACAACGAGATAAGATACTCAATGCACTTAAAAACTAAAAACCTGCGTTTTTATTAGATAAAGATATGGGATAAATAAACATTTTCTTACAATAGGCTTGACCGCTTCTCTATCTTCTAAATATCAGCTTGTGTGTGTTAATCGCCCAATCTCAGTCTAGGTAAACCAAAACTCATGCCAGTCTCTCAGGTGAAAACCGCCCTTTTCGGCGTTAGTTTAGGTTTAACTTAGGTATAACATAGAATAAATTAGGACTAACATAAGTAACTAAAATACTGATAGAATTAGGAGTTAACTCTCATGCTATTAGTTGGATCTCCACTCTACTTACCAAGAATCTACAACTGATCGGTACAATGCCCGATTAAGAGTTGTTTTAAGGTAAAAATCTGCAAATATAAATAGTAAAACATGATAATAAATATTACCTACGCACAGCGACGCATCAAGCTTTTGGTGCGTTTGCCCGGGATGAATTGTTAATTCTTTGTTTTTATTATTATTTAGTTATATTTAACATAACTTAGACCTATTGTAAAATATTGTATAATTTCTGTATTTATTTGTTTAATTCAATAGATAATTTGCATTGTAAATTTTGCCAATTTATTTTTCTGCATTGTTTTTAGTTATAATAACCTGTTGTAAATCGAATAACGATACGGCGTATTCACTCCATTAAATACGCTATCATCCTTTCCGTAATCCATAAATCGGATTTCTGTTTAATTAGATCAAAATGGCGTTCCCGTCGGATTGAATACAGCATATCGATCATCTGATACAACCTCAATTGTAATTTTTCCATATTCGTTCTCGTTAATACTATGTGTATTTTCCCTCTTCCACCCTATCCTACTGATTGTTATCCTCTTTTTCAGAGTTTATGACCAAGAATTCAACTAAAGAGTTCTTTACTCCTTTCGAAGAAACCAGAACGAGTATTTCAATCTACAAGGCATCTTTTCAAGACAACGACTTGATTATTCGAGTTCACGCGGAATTCAATTTATTTTGAATCTTAGAATCAGATGAAGGAAGAAGTCTACAGATTCAATAGAGGAACCAACTAGAAGAATACATGATGATAACCAGAATAAACTATGAAACAAGGATTAGAAGGTTAGATTGATATAAATGTCAATTTTTCACATGAGTGTTTGACAATGCCTTAACGAGACAAGGAGAAGACGTAATTTAACACATGAAAATTTTTCTCGAGAAAAACTATTAAACAACAGAAAAAACATGTTTCACTGACATTATTTATCTCATCATCATTTTCCTCTTCTCCAATAATCGCCGATAAGGCATCTTAGTGTATCCATACGAAAGTCCGTGTGGTTCCTAAATTTTAAAGCAAACAGATCTCGAAATCTATATAATTCGGATCCCACTTGACCCCACAGAATGTATCTCCATTAGCTTCATTCTTTCTGCCAGAACGAGTAGAGTGGGTAGAATCTTCCTAAAAAAAAAAATTCTGTAGAATCCACCCAATAGTAATTCGAACAATGGAAACATCTTCCACCACTTGCTAGCAGCTCCAGTTAAGAGAAAAAGGAGAACACGTACCCAAAGCTAATTATTACTTACGTTTAGGTATGTTGAGGCGAGATCAACTAACGCGAGAAATAAAATTTTCAATGTGTTCATTACCGTCTTCTCCATTTGTTCCCTAAAGGCATTGTCACACAAACTCATGAAAATTGACCATTAAATATCATCCTAACCTTCTCAATCCCTGAAACTAGTTTATTCAGGTTTATCATCCATATTCTTCCTAGTTGGTTCCCTCTTATGAATCAGTAACTCATCTTCACTCTGAATCTCAGATTCAAATATAAATTTGAATCCGGTGAACTCGAATAATCTAGACTTGAGGGGGGGGGGGGAAGGGGGGGGGGGGGGGGGGGTGGGGGGGGGGGGGGGGGGGGTTGGCTTGAAAAAGCGTCCGTTAGAATGAAATACTCAGTTCTGGTTCTTCGAAGATAAAGAACTCTTTAGTTGAATTCTTGTCATAACACTCCTGATACGATGGATAAACACAGTAGGATAGGGTCCGGAAAGAGAAAATACACATAACTATAAACGAGAACGAATAATGAAAAATTACAATAGGATGTTTACTCAGATGAACGATAGCCGTAATCAATCGACTGAATACGCCATATTGATCTCTTAAACAGAATAACGATTTATTGATAACAAAGGAAATACGATCGCCGTATATAATGAGTGAATACCCGTATCGTTATTCATTACAACTTGTCAATATAATAAAAACAATGCAAAAAAATAAATATGCAAAATTATACAATGCAAATTATCTATGAATAAACAAATAAAATTAACAGAATTATTACAAAATTTACACTAATCTAAATTATGTTAATCTAAACTAAAATATTAATAAAAACAAGAATTAAACAATTCACTCCCCGCCAACCGGCCACAAAACTTGATGCGTCCCGCTATGCGTAGGTAATATTTATTATCAAGTTTTACTATTTATATTTTGCCGATTATACCTAAAACAACACTAACGGGCAATGTACCCGATCAGTTGTAGTTTCTTTGGTAAGTAGAGTGTTGATCACTAATAGCAAGAGGAGTAACTCGTCCTTATTCTATCAGTATTTAGTTACTTATGTTATTCTTAATTTATTCAATGTTATACCTAAGTTAAACCTAAAACTAACGCAAAAAGGGGGTTTTTAGCCTGAGAGACTGGCACGAGTTTTGGTTTACCTAGACTGAGATTGGGCGATTAACACACACAAGCTGATATTTAGAAGATAGAGAAGCGGTCAAGCCTATTGTAAGGAAAACGTATTAACCATATTTAATCTAATAAAACGCAGGTTTTAGTTTATAAGTGCAATGATTGTCTTATCTCGTTGTTGATATATCATTCCTAGATTTAGGCGGTACTTCTTCCTAAAACCTAGATATGCTAATTCTATCACAATTAAACGCATCCACATAAAGCAATCATAGTTGATTATAATCTATCTTAGGAAACAACATTGATGAATGTTGAAACCTAGCTCATCGAGACTTTAGCCACTTATGTTCAATCGTTATACTATAGCTGGTAGTCCTACAGCCCTAGTGGTTACAAGCAAGGACTAAGAATGCATTTGTAAATCCTAGGTCACCACTTAGTTCTACCATTCTTTATGTCCAGGGGAAAGCCACTAGAAAACATGAATTTGTAGTACCTATTATTCCAACAGTCCCACATAAAATTTGTATGTAGTACTATCCCAGACTCTAGTCTACTTGGTCCGTACCGCTAGATCCAGTTGAATGATAGATTAAACACATAATCAAACGTAAATAAGTATAAATTGATAAACATAAAACAACACACAACTTATAAGAAGCAATCGAGATAAACATAAACCAAACGTTAAATTATCATAAACATGGCTAATACCTAAAGGTATTAGCCAATAACCATTGTAACGATACAATGTCAAAGACGATACGATTAAGGTAGACTAACAAGTTAATGAATGAACCAAAAAACCGAAACGCAATTATTTATAGTATAAGAATTTACAAGGGTCTATTGATTGAAGGAGCTTAGCGATACCTTCTTGGCTTCTCTTTTCTTCTAAAAGTCGAACCTGGTGGTTAATTCCTTCTTCTTAGTCTTCGGTATATTTTTGCACACTAAAATTCGTATTTAGGGTTCGGTATTATAGCCTATGGAATTAAGTCGATACGCCATATTAAAGGTTTTTCAATACGTCGTATTGGGATTTTCTAGAGTGGGGGATCCACGATTATAATATTCTAGAATATTCTAATACTTGATCTTCTATACGACGTAGAAAATCATCTAGAGTCCTGCGTATGGTTCTTTAATATCTTCGTGGTTGCTTATGAAATTCAAGGCACGAGATACACCGAAAAACTCCTTGAATGGATAACACGTATTAGATGTCAATCAGCAGAATCTTGATTTCTTCGTTTAAGCACCAAAAATGCGCGCCTTTTGAGTTAAACTTCCTCAATTGCTCCATATTTACTGCAAATAATAAATATAAGCAATTAAGTACCAATTCATGCATAAATAATATAAAATGAGCAATATAGCTGTGATAAATGATGCTATAAAATACACGTTATTTGATGTCATCATTGTCCCAAGTTTGCATCAAATGAAATTCATAGTTTAAAAAGAATACAACGAGGAAAGTAGTACATGTAAAAGTTCATGAAAATGTAGTCTTGTATGAGTGATGCCCAATGCACTTCAAATACTATCATAAGGATTAAGCTCCAAAAATCCATGCATAAAAATATCAACAAAAAAGTTGTGAGTTTCAATAGTTTAAATATGTATAAAGGTTAGACTGCAAGATTTCAAATAGTGTAATAATTGTAACACGTACAATATCACAAAAGTAATTATGATTGCACTAAGCTCATGACACCGAAACTAGACAAAGTTATGTATGCAATTTAATGCAATCAAAGTACCATAGGGAGTGTCCAAAGTAAGACACTCGCAATCCGATATAGTATACGTTCGTTAGTTGGTATCCTTCGAAACTAGGTAAGGCACTGCTTACTCTAATTAGGATGTCCAATCCCAAAATAGATTCTAAATTATAAACACTCGCGCTATACACAAAGTAATTAACGTTTCAATGATAATTCGAGCCAATATGGATATACCTACTTAGGCTAATCATAATCATATTAAAAGAAAGTAAATACTTGCGTCCATAATACAAACACGCAATGTATCTCACCCCCCGAATTGTAAAATAGTTATAAACAAGTTAAAAGCGGCTATAAACACACCCAAGTAAAAAGTATGATTTTGGGAAAAATCACAATGAATCGTCACAACAAGTCCGACACGCAACCTATTTAATTATGGGTCGATTTAGAATAATGCAAGCGAAATAAAATGATGCACTATATTTTATAACGTTATATCACCACCTAATAGTTTGTGTTTTAGTTTTATAAGTCAAAATAATGTTTACGTCAAGTTCGCCACTTAATATATAAGTATACACATTTGTAATATTTTCTAATAGTCAAAAAATTAATTAATCGTCTAATCTCGCACGGCAACATCATGATATTTTTAGTATTTTTCATATAGTCAATTAATTATAGTCAAATAATTTATAAAAAATATTTATACAATTTATTCAGATGCGTAAAAGTATATATAATGTTACTACAATATTTTTCAAAAAGGTATTTAAAGCTCAAACGGACCCTGAAAACACTCGAAAACCTTAATAAATTCCTAACAGCTCCTATTATTTAATAAATTGTGTGTAGGAAACTTATTTAATTTTTAGAAAAATAGTCCAACTTTAACGAAGTGTATCTCCTTCGCTATAAACATTCATGACTCGACAAAGCACTTATATTTAGAGAAAAAACAATCCGACAAGTTTTTCTTTATATACTTTAAGACCGATTCAGACCCTAAAGGGGTCAAAAGCCCCAATTTATAAATCTTGACAAAGTCCGCAAACATGTAAAAGCTAGTCAAAATTGTTTATTGTTTCGCCAAACTTTAACGGCCCATAACTTCTTCGTTATAAGTCGAATTTATACGTTCTTTATATCCACGAAAAGATATTTAAGTGTAAAATCCCAGTTTCACAGTCCTCTTTTGTCAAACATGATTTTTTTTTCCGAAACAATAAGTAAAAGTATCAGGACAACATGTATATATTTTCTAAGTCAACTCATCCAACTTCATTTAAAACAACAAAAACCATTCTATACATAATCCCTTCACCATTTTTCACAATCATCCACCACAATAACAAATCCAAACTATCTTAATCCCTTCCACCACTTCATCAAAATAAACTAGTATACCAAGAACATGAAATAATACTACCACTTAACAAATCTAATTTATAATCTACCAAATTTAACAACAAGTCTAATATTTTAGCAAGTAACTTATGAGATGTCAAAAATAACTATTTTAAGTGTATGATCATGTGTGTATTTTATTTAACACTTTATTGCAAGTAAATATAATTATAAGACTTTTACTTGTTTTCTTGTAAATCTTTTAAAATAACTAACTAGTTGGTGATATAACATGGAAATCAAGATGTTCATAACAAAATATAAGTAATGAAAGTATGAGAAAGATTATGAAACCTTGAAGATGAAGTAGTGACAAGATTAGCCAGCTTAACATCTAAATCAAACCCCAAAACTTTATGAATTATAACTAAACCCATCCACAACTTCTTGTAAATCACATGAAAAATATCAAAAACCAAATCTCTTATGTTCTTATGTTTGCCGATTGCTAATTGTGTAGGAGGATAGAAAAAGTTTTTTCTTGGCTTGTGAATTGTGTCAAAAGTGTTAGCTTTTAAAATAATCAAAATAAGCATGGTGTTAAATATTTTGTTTTAATGTCTAGAACTTAGGTTTAGGGGAACAAAAAAGAATGACAATCTGAGTAAGGAGTGTGTCGTTGAAAGAGGGGAAGAAAAATAAGAGGATTTTTCTTGCTACTTTGGTAATACCCACAAGGTATGATGTTTTATGCATGGTTAACCTAAAATCAAATATTGTATTTTATGGTGCATGGGGAAGGGGTGGACGGTTTGGTATAGTTTTAGGGGAGGGAAAATGTTTAAATTTTGAATAATGGTATAAGTGTATGTATTTGTTAAGTACGGAAAGGTGGTATGGTTTACATGTATGCATGAAAGTTCATAATGCAAAATAAAAGCGTTTTAACGTAAACCCTCGCAAATTAAAAATAAAACTTATTAATTATCTTTGTAATAATCACACTGACACAACACCCATATATGAACCTAAACTTATATATATTTAATGCCGGTTTACATTTTAAAGTTTTTTTCATTTACAACTAAAACATTTAACTTAACGGCTATAATTAAAAAAGTAAACACGTAAAGGTTCAAAGTAAATAGTTTTGAGTTTATTGACGTAAAATTACCTGAAAATGTGGATTGTCACACTATCTTTCATGAACTAAATCTAATATCTACACAGCCATGTCCATGCACCAGGGATATTGACACATTTCTCATGTAAAAATTGATCCAATCATTTAAGTAACTCGTAATCTTGAACCTATCATCAATCAATAACACCATCACATAAACAATTGCTCCGATTCAACCCACCATGCAACTCATCATCCTGCACAAAATATGATACAGAATATATATGTAACATAATAAACATAGAATACATTTATGAGCAAATTCGATCTATTTAAAGGAACTTAACCATATTCCTAGAACCAACTTTAATGCCTGACTAATTTGATTACCACCAACATTAACATCTTTGCAAACCCTTTTAATGTAGCTAAGTTAGCCACATTCAAACAAGTAGTTTAAGCCTCTGTCAAGTCAGCCCCTTTGTGTTAACATGATGTTTCATTTTCCTTGTTGTTATTTATTGTAACACCCCAAAATTGGGTCCGCAGCAGAATAGGGTCCGGCGATTTTACTTCCGATAGATCAACAACACAAGATATATATAGAACGACCAAAAAGTCGTTTGAAAACGATACATTGGATTTAACACAATAATTGTTACATAAGCCTGAAGCTTAACTTGTTCACTTGATCAAAATACAAAGATTTTCAGCCCATAACAAACAACAAAATGAAATGTGACAAAATCTTTAATGCATGATATCCAATTCAAAACCACCAATGTATCCATTGCACCTCGTGCTTATTGATCTCCTGAAAAACATTTCTTTAAAACTACAAACAATAATGTTGGTGAATTCAATAGGTTTAGATAATCACAATATTTAAGGACCCACCAAGATCTCCCAAGTTATGAAATGCAACAAATGCAGACATCATATAATGAAATTACGATGCTCTAACTCATTACACTGAAGCTATGTACAAAAGTGAGTACCAAATTAATGGACCTCCATTGCCCGTAGAGAGAATGTTCTAACCCGCAACAACCTATATTTCGACATGGTATAAACTTCGTTGCCAGTGTATAAGTCTAATCACCCAACGGGGTTTTCAAAACCCAATAGATCATCATAACATTCCGGCGCTCGTATTAAACAGTTCCTGATAGTTGTCGTCAGTTTGGGTTTATCGCTACTTAGCAACATTAATCATAATATAAAACTTAACCACATGTGTCCAGTTGTTAAAAAACAATTGCATGTTTTTCACTCCCAAAAACTTTGTAAAAACAAAGCATGTAAAACATGTGGCTTAAAACTCACCTTGAGTCTGATAATCCCATTAACGTCAGAAAAAGTGTCACGTAAAAGATCGAATGCAACCTAAATATAACATAATTCCGTATAAGAACCGAGTACTTATCAATAAACATTGAATATAATCCTATAGTTGTTACATCGTACTAATCGATCGGGAGCTATCATACTTAAAGAGGTCATGACATTACGTTACGAGGAGTAGGAACACTTTAAATAGTAAATCCAACAATGTCAGTCGAAACGCCATCCGATAGAGGCCTCATTAAGAAACTCCCAATAAATATAGTAACTTGATAACCACATAATATTCAAAATATCTCAATCACCAACTAATGGTTTTGGAGAAAATTGTGTTTAATAAGTTAAAACCGTTAATAATTACCGATAGAAAAACTGGCGTAAACTTACGGCGTTATTTAAGTCCGAATTCATCGCGTTACTTTATGTCCATCTTTTCCGATTAAGACGGTTATGATATTGACATTTTCATAAATTTTCATCAACTGATGAACAGTAACTTTAACTGATCATTAGACAGACATGGGTTTCGTATAAATCGAATTCGACGTCGAAAAACCCCGTAAATGCCGAAATTTATTCGATATAGCTCCGTTTTTGATGATTCTATCGAGGACGATATCGTATTTGGAAGTTCTATATTTTTATGAGGTTACAAAAATACAACTTTCTCGTCATGAATATTAACTTTTATAAAAATTCAGTTTTATAAAAGTATTAATTGTCGTAAACTTGCGAATTCTTAACACGTTCGTTTATAAATTGAAAAATACGATTCATATCATTTTTGGAATCCTAAAAATATGTATTATTTATAAAAATACTAACCTTGCTGTTTGAGATTTTGTATAAAAATTTTTATAAAAATTTATTTACAACTTCAATTATTAAACGATAACTTGTTTTTAACGTAACATTTTTCGTTATAAACCCGTTTAACAAGTTATTACTTTTTTCGGAATCGACGTGAAATGTTATTGTTTTATAAAAATATAAAATAAATAGGAACAAATCCGAAATTTTTGGACAGAAAGTTCATGCTTGTTTATAAGAGTCCATATTATGATCTATTCCTTTATACTTTATTTACTTTTGTAATTTTTACCACAAGTTCATATATATCATATAAATATAAATCACATATATTAAATGTCTAGTTGTCCATTAATAGTACCTCCATGGTGTCCAAGTTACTTATTGTCAACAAATCCATTAATCTATTTTAAAAACCAAAACATTACACTTAAGTAAACTTAATTTACTATTTTTCTCAAAATTAAAAACATTATTATACATAACCAAGGTGTGTACAAGTATATTTTCCTTTCCAATAGGACATTATTTAGTGTTTATATTAACATGATTAAAGTCCATAACATCAATATATCAGTCTTATGATATTTCTTTAAGTTTAACATTATTATGAAGTTAATGAAAACCGAAATTTACTCATAAACATGTTTACTCCAAAACAATATGATACAACATTTTCTCATCCATTTTAACATGATGTATGTAATATCACAACATATATAAAAGTGTGTAAAATGATCATTTCAAGTATATATCTCATTTTCATGATTAAAACCTAAATGGTGATATAAGCTAAATAGAACTATCCATATCATAAGTAATGAAAATTTAGCACCATAAAGAGTTTAAATGGACCTTAAAGAAAATTATGGTGATGATTACAGTACTAAACCCTTTTTAGTCACAAAAAACCCAAACACTGCACTTTATAAACCCTTACTTTCTTTCACTCAACCCAAGCTTCCTTTTCTTGATTATAACTTGGAAATGGTTAACACAATGATGCATGCAAATGGCCTTAGTACATCTTGGATATTGTATATAGAATTGTAAGGTATAGAAAATTTGTTATGGATTTGTGTTGAAGGGCTAGAATGCCGTGGCCCTAATTGGAAGCAAAAGAGAGAGTTTTGTGAAAATATATCTAAGTGTTAAGGTGTATGAGTATTAGTTGCAAGTATATGAGTATGTATAAAGATGTTAATATTGGTCAAAAGTCCAAGCATGGTTCAAATGTATGGTCATGGCATGGATATTTGACAAGTAAGGTGGGAATGGTGTGCCATGATTAGGTATGGCATGAATTTGAACTGACTTTGAAAGCTAATCTCATTTTCTATGTAAATTTTGTATATAGTGCATGAAATTCGGTTGAACAAGATATAACAAGGTTAAATTTATGTAATTATGTGTAATGGGTATAAAAGTGGGGTAATTTGTTGAAGCGAAGGAAAGATTTTGTGGTTCCGGAGAGCCTAAAACGCAATTTAATCGCGAAACTATACACTTTACGTAATCCGCTAAAAATAAAATAAACAAAGTAAATATTATCCTTAAAATAATAATATAACCCTAGAATATGTAAACATTTAATTGTCTGATGCCCGTTTATCTGAACGCTAATTTTTTGGCTACGCGATTTAAACTTAAATTCATAAAATTACAAGCAACGCGTACACTAACTAGAAAATAATATGCACATTTATTGACGTCCCGTACAAAGACTTGAAAACACAGGGGTTATAGACTTCCCCCGTTAAACAGAGCCTTGACCTCAAGGCTCACAAGCAGCACTTGACGACGCGTGGTCATGGTGAAGAGGTGTGATATTTCTTCTAGAAATTGTTCTTCACAAGTTCCCCCACGTGAACTCGGACCTCTCTAGAGTTTCCCGAACTTTGACCAAATTGTGAATCCGGCTTCGTTTTAACCGTTAACTTCATGGCCCACTATTTCTACTGGCTCCTCAACAAAATGAATATTGTCATCCAGATGAAGTCATCCAATCGAACTGCTAAATTGGTACGAGTCATGAACACACTTCTTCAATGTTAAGATACATGAAAACGTATTAAGGACTCTGCTCAATTCATCTGGAAGTTTCAAGCTTTGAAAGCACGTTCTCCAACTCTTTCAATCACCTTAAAAGGTCCAACATACCATAGGTATTTAACTTTCCCTCCGTTTGCCAAAACGAACGACCCCCCCTTTCCAAGGCGAGAACATAAAGCAGGACCTTGTCCCACTTGGAACTCCATTGGTTTAACCCGCTTTTAAGACAGCATAACTCTTCTGTCGTCACAGAGCAGCTTGCATCCTTTTGCTGATCTGGATGATTTTCCATGGTTTTCTAGGATTATTTTCGACGGAGTATCTGAGCTTTCTCCAACTTCAGTCCAACAAACAGGTGAACGACACTTTCGACCATAAAGTGCTTCAAATGGTGCGGCCTTGATGCTAGCGTGATAGCTATTGTTATATGAGAACTCGACTAATGGCAAATGGTTAACCCAACCCTTTCCAAAGTCGATCGCACAGGCACGCAACATATCCTCGAGAGTTTGAATTGTCCTCTCACTTTGCCCGTCTGTTTGGGGATGGTACGCAGTACTCATATCCAAGTTTGTACCCAAAGCGCTCTGAAGTGACCCCAAAATTTGATTCGAAACATCGGTCACGAATCGCAATGTATAGAGACGTGTATCCCATGCCTCGTGACCACTTCCTTTAGGTACAATCTGGCAATTTTACCAAGACGGTCTCCTCTCATAGGGTTGTGAAGAATCGCAGACTAGTACGTCCGGTCAAACGATTACCAAATTGATCATAACCTAGAAAGACGTCTTAGGAAAGCTGTTTGACGAAATCTATGGTATGTTGTCCCACTTCCATTCAGGAATCTTATGCTGTACCAACAATCAGATGGCCTTTGATGTTCTCCTTGACCTTAGCACATTAAAACACTTGAAACATAAGAGCTATGTCAGGCTTTCATGTTTGGGCCACCAATATAACTCTTCATGTCTAATCTTCCGGGTTCCGACAAAATTACCAAGACATGAAGAAGTTTTATTGTGGCCCAACATGAAAGCTGACATAGCCACTTTTGTTAACAAGTGTTTGACCTGAGGCTAAGGTCAAGGAAGAACATCAAAGGCCTTCAGGAATGTTGGTACAGCCTAAGATTCCTAGAATGGAAGGGGACCAACTCACCATATATTTTCGTCACAAAGCTCCTAAGACGTCTCCAAGGTTATGATACAATTTGGGTAATCGTTGACCGACATACTAATCTGCGACTTCACACCCAAATGAGCGAGACCGATCCTTTGGATAAACTAGCAAGATTGTACCTAAAGGAGGTGGTCACGAGACACGGAATACCCGTCTCAATCATTTGCGATCGTGACCCGAGATTCGCATCAAATTTCTGGAGGTCACTTCAGAACGCTTTGGTACAACTTGGATAATGAGAACTGCGTACCAACCCCAAACAGATGGGCAAAGTGAAGAGGACAATTCAAACCTCGAGGATATGTTGCGTGCCTGTGCATCGACTTTGGAAAAGGTTGGTTAACCATTAAGCCATTAGTCCGAGTTCTCATTATAACAATAGCTATCACGCTAGCATCAAGGCGCACCTTTGTAAGGCACTTTTGGTCGAAAGTGTCGCTCACCTGTTGTTGGACTGAAGTTGGAGAAGCACAGATACTCGGTTCAAGAACTAAATCCAAGAAACCACGAAAATCAATCCAGATCAAGCAAAGGATGCAAGCAGCTCCGTGACCGAATAATGAGTTATGCGACTTAAAGCGTAAACCAAGGAGTTCCAAGATTGGGGACAAGGTCCCCTGCTTAAGGTCTCGCCTGGAAAGGGGTCGTACGTTTTGGCAAACGGGGATTAAACCCTAGGTATGTTTGACCTTTTAAGGTAATTGAGAAGAGTTGGAGAAGTGCTAACAAGCTTAACTTCCAAAGAATTGACAGAGTCCATCATACGTTACATGTATCTAACTGAAGAAATGCCATGCGACAGACATTAGCAGTTCCGTTGGATGGACTTCATCTGGATGACAAGCTTCATTTTGTTGAGGAACCGGTAGAAATAGTGGGCCATGAAGTTAAACGGTTAAAACGAAGTCGAATCCCATTGGTCAAAGTTCATGAACTCTAAGAAGGTCCCCGTTCACGTGGACGTGAAGACAATCAAGAATAAATATCCCACCTCTTCACCAAGACCACTGCCGTCGCAAGTGCGCCTCGTGAGCCTAGGAGGACAAGGCTCGTAAACGGGTGAAGTCTATACTAACACCCTGTTTTTCAAGTCTTTGACGACGTCCAATAAAATGTGCTATTCAATTTTAGTATTGTAAACGCGTTGCTTGTAATTTATGAAAAATTAAGATTAAATCGCGTAAGCCAAAAATTAGCGATCAATGTAAACGGCATCAGACAATTAAATGTTTACATCATTCAAGGTTTATATAATTATTTATTAAGAATAATTATTAACTTTTGTTTATTTATTTTTATCGGTAACGTAAAGTGATACGTTTCGCGATAAATTCGTTTAGGCACTCCAGGAACCACAAAACTTCCTAACGCTTCAACAAATAACCCACTTTTATACCCCATTCACAAAATTACATAACTATAACATGTATACTCTTTGTTTCCACCGAAATCATGCACTATTACAAATAATATACATAGAAAATGGATAAGGCTTACAAATTAGTCAAATACATGCATACCTCAACATGGCACACCATCCAGCAACCTTACCTTGACTAAAAATCCATGCCATGACATACTTTGAACCAGGCTTGGACTTTTTGACCAACTTCACATCTTAATACATACACATAACTAAGCAACTAACTCATACACACTTAACCCATAGATAATTTTTCATAAAAACCTCTCTTTAGCTCCCAATAGGCCACGGCATTCCTAGCCCTTCCCAACAAATCCATACAAAATTCACTATAACCCTTACACTTCCTAAAACACATATCCTAATATGTAACTAAGGCATTTGCAATCAATGGTATAACCCATTTCCAAGTATAATCAAGAAAAAGGAAGCTAGGTTTAGTGAAAGAAAGTAAGGGTGTGATAAAGGCAAGTTGGGTTTTTTTGTGACTAACAAGGGTTTTAGTACTTGTTCATCATCACCATCATCTTCTTAAGGTCCATTTAAATCTCTTTATGTAGCTATAATTTTTCATTATTAGCATATGAAATATCTATTTGCTTAAAACACCATTTAGGTATTAATCATGCAAATGAGATATAAACTTGAAATGACCATTTTACAACCTTTTTATATATGTGTTGTGATATTACATACATCATGTTAAAATGGATGAGAAAATGTTGTTCATATTGTTTAGGAGTAAACTGTTTAAGAGTATATTAGGGTTTTTCATAACTTCATAATATGTTTTCAACTTAAAGAAATACTTAAGACATGATAAAATTGATAAGGACTTATAATCATGTTTAATATAACACTAAAATAAAGTCCTATGGAAGAAATATACTTGGAACACTTGTTATGTATCAAAAATGATTATTGAGAAAACTATTAAATTAAGTTAACTTAAGTAAAGTATGGTATTAAAATATATTTAATGATTTTTGACATAAGTAACTTGGACACATGAGGACTAATATGGACAATAGACATTTAATATATGTATGATTTATAAATATATGATATATGAGACTTGTGGTAAAATACAAAAGTAATAAAGTATAAAGAAAAGATCATAAATGGACTTAATAAACAAGCATGAACATTCTGTCCAAATGCGATTTTTTACCCTATTTATTTTTACTATTTTTATAAAATAATACATATCACGACGATTCCGAAAAAAAGTAAAAACTTGTTAAACGGATAATAACGAAAAAGTTACGTTAAAAACAAGTTATACGTTAATAAATGAAGTCGTAAATAAATTTTTATAAAAACATTTTTATAAAAATTACAAACAGCAAGGGTTAGTATTTTTAATAAATAATACATATTTTTAGGATTCCAAAATGATAAGAATCGTAATTTTTCAATTTATAACGAACGAGTTATGAATTTCGCAAGTTTACGAAACCAATTAATACTTTTTAATAAAACAATTTTATAAAAGTTACTAATTCATGACAGAAAGTTATATTTTTGTAAACCTCATTAAAATAAAGAACCTTCCAAATACTATAAACGTCCTCGAAAGAATCATCAAAAACGGAGCTATAACGAATAAAATACGGCATTTACGGGTTTTACGACGACGAATACGATTTATACGAAACCCATGTCTGTCATGAACAGTAAAAGTTACTGTTCATCAGTTGAGAAAATTTATGAAAATGTCAAATATCGATAACCCGTCTTAATACGAAAAGATGGACATAAGAAACGCGAGAATCGGGCTTAAAACGCGAAAGTTACGCCAGTTTTACTAAACGGTAATTATAAACGTTTTAACTTATTAAACACAATTTTTCCAAAACCATTAGTTGGTGATTGAGCTATATAGAATATTATGTGGTTATCAAAGACTCTTAATCCTATGGAGATTTCATGAATGAGGCCTCTTCGGATGCGTTTTCACGATTGTTGGATTTACGATTTAAAGTGACCTAACTCCTCGAACGCATGTCATGACCCTCTTAATTATGATAGCCCGAACGATATACTATGTAACAACTATAGGATTATAATCAATGTTTGATAAGTACTCGGACTTATACACTTAATAGATAATTTAGGTTGCATTCGATCTTTAACGTGACACATTATCTTCGATATTGGATTATCAGTAACTCAAGGTGAGTTCAAGCCCCATGATTTACATGCTTTAGTTTTTTACAAAGTTTTTTGGGGTGGAAAAACATGCAATGTTATTACAACTGGACACAAGTGGTTAAATTAATATTATGATTTAACATGTTGCCTAAGTAAGCGATAACGCCAATCTGAGCCTAAATCAGAACTGTTAATTACGACGCGAATGTTATGAATAGATAACTATTGGGTTTTGACAACTCCCGTTCGGGTGATTAGCTATCACTGAGCAACGAAACGTATACCAGTCGAATATAGGATGTTGCGGGTTTAGGACCATCACTCACGTGCAATGGAGTCCATTAAATTTGGTAACACACACATACGTCCAAGCTTCAGTGTCATGAGCTTAGGCAACGTAATTACATTTTATATGATGTCTGCATTGTTGCATTTAACATACACTTGGAGATCATGTGGTCCTACAATATATGATTTATCAAACTCTATGAATTCACCAACAGTATTGTTGACGTTTTAAAGAAATGTTTTTCAAGATCAATAAGCACGAAAAAAAGGTGCAATAGGAAACAATGGTGTTTATGAATTGATAGCATGCATTAAAGATTTTGCCACTTTTCCATTTTGTTGTTTGTTATGGCTGAAATCTTTGTATTTGATCAAGTTGAACAGTTAAGCTTCGGCTTATGTAACAATTATTGTAGTTAAAACCAATTATCGTTTTCAAACGACTTTTTGGTCGTTTCTAAAATATCTTTGTTGTTGATCTATGAAGTAACATGCCCCCCCCTCCGGACCCATATTCTGCGCGACCCAATTTGGGGTAGTTACAAAAAAACACAACAAGGAAAATGAAAACAACATGGGATAACCCAAGTCTGACCTTGAAGAAGGCTAAACCTACTTGTTGGAAATGTGGCAAAAACTAGCAACATAAAAGGGATTGCCAAAGATGTTAATGTTGTGGTAAAACAAATAGTCCCAGTCATAAGTGGTTCTAGGAATGGTTAAGTTCCTTTAAAAGATCGAGATATTTCTTATTAAATGTTTTCAATGTTTATATGTTACATATATATCTGTACATATTTTGTGCAGATGATGAAAGTTGCATGGTTGGTTGACTCGGGAGCAATAGTTTATGTGTGTAAAGATAGATGTTGGTTCAAGACTTACGAGTTACTAAATGATGGATCAATTTTTCACATGAGAAATGAGTCAATATCCCTGGTGCATGGACATGGCTGTGTAGATATTAGATTTAGTTCATGAAAGATAGTGTGACAGATCACATTTTTCCAGTAATATTACGTCAAAAACTCAAAACTAATTCTTTGAACCTTTACGTGTTACTTTTAATTATAGCCGTTAAGATAAATCGTGTAAACTTAAAAACAACTTAAAATGAACCGGCAAAACAATAATATAAGTTTAGGTCAAATATGTTGTGTGATTATTACAAAGATAATTAATATTTTCATATTTTATTTTGCGATTTTTACGTAAAACGCTTATATATATGGCATTAAGAACTTCATGCATACATGTAAACAATACTACCTTTCCGTACTTAACCAAATACATAGACTATACCATAATCAAAATTTAAACATTTTTCCTCCCCTAAAACTATACAACCACTCCACTCCACCCCTTCCCCATGCACCATAAAGATACAATATTCTGATTTTAGGTATAACCATGCATAAAACATCATACCTTGAGGGTATTACCAAAGTACAAGAAAAATCCTCTTATCAGTTCTTCCCCCTCTTCCAAACGACACACTTCTTACTCTCTGTCATTCTTTGTTTTGTCCCTTAAAACAATCTAGACCATAAAACAAATATTAAACACCAGCTTCTTTTGATTATTTAAAAGCTAAACAACATTGACACAATCACCAAGCAAAGAAAAACAATTTCTCTCCTCCCAACACACCTTAAGCAATCGGCACACATAAGAACGACTAAGAAATTTGGGTTTTTGATATTGTTTCAAGTGAATACAAGAAGTTATGAAGGGTTAAGTTATAATCAAACAAGTTTGGGTTTTGATTTAGAATGTTAATCTAGCTTAATCATTCATACTTCATCTTCAAGGTTTACATAATCTTTCTCATACTATTCACTATTTATATTGTTTGTTACGAACATCTTGATTTCCCATGTTTATATAACCAACTAGTTAGTTATTTTAAAAGATTTACAAGAAAACAAGTAAAAGTCTTATAATTATATTTACTTGAAAGAAAGTGTTAAATAAATTATACACATGATCATACACTTGAAATAATTATTTTTTGACTCAACATATAGTTTACATTGCCTAAAATATATACTTGTTAAATTTGGTAGATATAAATTAGAATTCTTTTAAGTAGTAGTATTATTTCTTTCTGGTATATTAATTTATTTTGATGAAGTGGTGGAAGGGATTAAGATAGTTTGGATCTGTTATTATGATGGATGATTGTGAAAATGGATGAAGGGATTATGTTAGAATGGTTTTTGTTGTTTTAAATGAAGTTGGATTAGTAGACTAGAAAATATATACATGTTGTCCTGGCTTTTCCCTTATTGTTTTGGACAAAAAAATCATGTTTGACAAAACGAGGACTTGAAAACAGGATTGTACACTTAAATACCTTTACGTGGATATAAAGAACGTAAAAATCGGACTTAAAACGAAGAAGTTATGGCCGTTTAAAGTTTGGCGAAAAACCATAAAGAAAAAATAATATGATAAAAAAAAAAAAAAAAAAAAAGGGGGGGGGGGGGGGGGGGGGGGGGGGGGGGGGAAAAACAATTTTGACAGCTTTACAATGTTTGCGACATTCTGTCCAGAATTTTTAAATTGGGGCTTTGACCCCTTTCGAGTCTGAATCGGCTAAAGTGTATAAAAAAAACTTGTCCGGAATGATTTTTCCCTAAAATATGAGACTTTTGTCGAGCCATAAATGTCTATAACAAAGGAGATACACTTCATTAAAGTTGGACTAATTCTGAAAAATTAAACAAGTTCCCTACAGAACACAAATATTTAAATAATAGAGTTGTTATGGGGGGGGAGGGGTGGGCGGAATATAATTTAAGGTTTTCATGTTTATCGGACCGCGTTTGAGCTATAAAAACCTTAGAAAATATTATAGTAACACTTATATAATATTTATACGCATCGAAAACTTTATAAATATTATTTCATAAACTAATTAGACTATAATTAAATTGACTATATGAAAATACTAAAAAATAATGACCGAGCGAGATAGACTATAATTAATTTTTGACTATTAGAAAATATTACAAATGTGTATACTTATAATTAAGTGGCGAACTTGACGTCAACATTATTTTGACTTATAAAACTAAAACACTAACTATTAGGTGGTGATATAACGTTATAAAATATAGTGCATCATTTTATTTCGCTTGCATTATTCTAAGTCGACCCATAATTAAATAGGTTGCGTGTCGGACTTGTTGTGACGATTTCATTTGTTGATTTTCCCAAAATCAATACTTTTTACTTAAGGTGAGTTTTATAGCCCCTCTTTAACTTGATTATCAACTATTTTACAAATCTTCGGGTGAGATAACATTGCTTGATTTTACTATACGCAAGTACTTTACTTCTTTTAAAAATGATTACGAATTAGCCTCAGTACGATAATCCACTAAGCTCGAATTATCATGAACCGTTAATTAATTTGTGTAAGCGCGAGTGTTATAAATAGATCTATTTGGGATTGACATCCCCATTCGAGTAAGCAGTGCTTACTAGTTTCGGAGGACCAAACTAACGAACGTAACTATATCGGATTGCGAGTGTCTTACTTTGGACACTCCCTATGGTACTTGATTGATTAAATTGCATACATAACTTTGTCTATTTTCAGTGTCCATGAGCTATAGTGCAATCGTAATAACATTTGATATTGTAACGTGTACAATTATTACACTATTTGAAATCTTGCAGTCTAACCTTTATACATATTTAAACCTATGAACTCACCAACTTTATGTTGATATTTTATGCATGTATTTCTTAGGTGCTTAATCCATTATGAAGTATTTGAAGTGCATTGGAGCATCACTCATACAAGACTACATTTTCATGAACTTTTACATTACTACTTTCCTCGTTGTATTCTTTTAAACATATGAATTTTCATTTGATGCAAACTTGGGACAATGATGACAACAAATAACGTGTATTTTATAGCATCATTTATCACAGCTATATTGCTCATTTTATATATTTATCAGGAATGGTACTTTAATTGCTATAATAATTATTAAATGTAGAAACTATGTGAGCAATTAGGGAGGTATTAACTAAAAAATGCGCGCCATTTGTAGCTTAAAACGAAGAAATCAGAATCTGCTGATCAACAACTAATACGTCTATCCATCAAGAAGAGACGGTGTAACTCTGTGCCCTTGACTTCACAAGCAACCACGAAGATATAAAGACCAATACGCCGTATACAAAAGGCCAATACACCGTATCGAAGATCAAGTATTAGAATATTCTAGAATATTATAATCGTGGTCCCCACTCCAAGAAAATCCCATACACGTATGAAAACCATCATATGGCTATCGACTTAATTTCCCCCCCCCCATAGCTATATAATAACCGAACCCAAAGACTAATTTTTAGTGTGGCAAAAATATACCGAAGACTAAAGAAGAAGGAATAACCACGCATGTTCGACTTTTAGAAAAAAGAGAACCAAGAAGGCTCTCGCAAACCGCCATCAATCCATAACCTGTAAATTCTTATACTCTAAATATGCGTTCGGTTTTTGGTATCATTCATTAACTTGGTTAGTTTACCTTAATCGTTCGTCTATGACATTTGTATTCGTTACAATGGTTATTGGCTAATACCTTTAGGTATTAGCCATGTTTATGATAATTTAACGTTTGGTTTATGTTTTATCTCAAAAAAAAAAAAATAAAAAAAAAAAAAAAAAAATAAGAAAAAAAAATGAAACTCGATTGCTTCTTATAATTGTGCTGTTGTTTTATGTTTATCAATTTATACTTATTTACGTATAGATTATGGTGTTTAATCTAATCATTCCACTGGATCTCGCGTTACGGACCAATAGACTAGGAGGCGGGATAGAACTACATACAATTATATGTGACAGTGGAATCAAAGGACAACAAAATCAATATCTATGCTTCCCCTACATAAAGAATGGTAGAACTAAGTGGTGAATTAGATTTTACAAATGCATTCTAGTTCCTTGCTTGGAACACTATCGGCAGTAGACTACCAGCATATATATAACGATTGAACATAAGTGGGTAAAGTCTCGATGAGCTAGGTTTCAACATTCACCAATGTTGTTTCCTAAGATAGATTATAATCAACTATGATTGCTTATATGTGATGCTTTTAATTGTGATAAGAATTAGCAAACTAGGTTTTAGGAATAAGCCCCGCCTAAATCAAGAATGATATATCAACAACGAGAAAAGAACATCATAGCACTTATAAACTAAAACCAGCGTTTTATAGAATTACAAATGGTTAATACATTTTCCTTACATTAGGCTTGACCGCTTATTTATCTTCTAACTATCAACTTGTGTGTGTTAATCGCCCATTCTCAGTCTAGGTAAAACCAAAACTCATGCCAGTCTCTCAGGTTCAAAACCGCCTTTTCTGCGTTAGTTTTTATTTTTAACTTAAGTAGAACATGAATAAATTAAGAATAACATAAGTACTAAAATACTGAAGAATTAGGAGTTAACTCTCTTGCTATTAGTGATCAACACTCTACTTACCAAAGAAACTACAACTGATCGGGTACATTGCCCGTTAGTGTTGTTTTAGGTATAATCGGCAAAATATAAATAGTAAAACTTGATAATAAATATTACCTACGCATAGCGACGCATCAAGTTTTTGTGCCGTTCCGGGAGTGAATTGTTTAATTCTTGTTTTTATTAGTATTTTAGTTTAGATTTAACATAACTTAGACTAGTGAAAATTTATATAATTTTCTGTATCTTATTTGTTTAATTCAGTAGATTAATTTGCATTGTATAATTTTGCATATTTATTTTTCTGCATTGTTTTTATTATTTGTACCTGTTGTAATCGAATAACCGATACGGCGTATTCACTCCATTAAATACGGCGTATCATCCTTTCGTAATCAATAAATCGTATTCTGTTCAATAGATCAATATGGTGTATTCAGTAAATTGAATACGGCATATCGATCATCTGATACAACATCATATTGTAATTTTTCATATTCGTTCTCGTTTATAGTTATGTGTATTTTCTCTCTTCCGAGCCTATCCTACTGATTGTTTATCCTCTGTTTCAGGAGTGCATGACCAGGAGTTCAACTAAAGAGCTCTTTACACCTTTCGAAGAACCAGAACGAGTATTTCATTCAACAAGGAAGCTTTTCAAGACAACGAGTCTTGATTATTCGAGTTCACCGGAATTCGATTTATTTTTGATCTCGAGAATCAGAGTGAAGAAGAAGTTACAGATTCTATAGAGGGAACCAACTAAGGAAGAATGCATGATGATAACCTGAATAAACTATGAATCAGGGAATGGATAAGGTTAGGATTGATATAAATGTCAATTTCTCATTGAGTTGTGTGACAATGCCTTTAGCGGAACAAATGGAGAAGACGTAATTGAACACATTGAAAATTTTTCTCGAGACAAACAGTAGAATCAAAAAGATAATGACAAGAAAATCAACTAGAAAAAAATTAATAATAAAAAACGCCGACAATAATAAATTGAAAAAAAATATGAAATAAAGCAAGAGAAAATAAAAGAAAAATTATCAAAAAAACCCCCCCCCACAACACCTCCACCCCCAACACCTCCCCACACCCCCAAATCCCCCCACCCAACCTCCAACCCACCCCCCACCCTCGCACCCCCATACACCACCCCCCCCCCCCCTACACCCCACGCCTCACACCATCCACCCGCAACCCCATCCTCCTACCCCCCCCCCCCCACCTACCCTCCCCCCCCACCCCCGCTCCCCACCCACCTAACCCCAACCCATCCTTCCCACCCAACACACCCCCCTTACCCACCCCCCTCTCCCCCTATCCACACCTCACCTCCCGCTCACCCACATCCCCCCCCCCTCCCCCCCCCGCCCCCCACTCCCCCCTCCCGCTACCCCCCAAACCTCCCCCCCCCCCTCCCCCCCAGAACCCACCATACCGAAAAACTCAACAACCACCAAAACCACTTCTCCACAACTCCCTCCGGCCAACAACTGCGAGTACACCCCAAACTACAGTCCTATGGATCCAACATTAAAAACGCACCCAATTCTCAAAACTCTAATCAACGGAACCCCATACCTCAGAATTATCTCCAATAGCTTCAAATCTATCAGCCATAAACGAGTAGGTGGATAGAAATTACCCAAACAAAAATATCATTAACGAACCACCCAATGTATTAATTCGAACCAAAGAGCAACAACAATCCCCACTAGCTAGCATCACCCTGAAAGAGAAAAAGGAGAAACACGGAACCCAAACTAATATATACATACGTTAGGAATGTTGAGCAGAAACTACTAACTACTAATCACGATGAAAATTTTCATGTGTTCAATTAACGTCTTCTCCATTTTCCGCTAAAGGCAAATGTCACACAACTCAAAGAGAAATATGACATTTATATCAATCTACCCTTCATCATTCCACCCCCTTAATACTAATTTTATACAGGTATCATCATTTAATCTTCCTTAGTTTGTTCCCTCTATTGAACTCTGAACTTCTTCTTCACTCTGATTCTCAAGATCAGAAAATAAATCAAATTTCGGTGAACTCTATAATCAAGACTCATTGTCTTGAAAAGCTTCCTTGTTAAATGAAATACTCGTTCTGGTTCTTCGAAAGGCGTAAAGAGCTCTTTAGTTGAACTCCTGGTCATGCACTCCTGAAACAGAGGATAAACAATCAGTAGGATAGGCTCAGAAGAGAGAAAATACATAAAACTATATAACGCGACACGAAATGAAAATTACAATATTATGTTGTAAATCAGACGAACGATATGGCCTTAATCAATCGACTGAATACGCCATATTGATCTATTAAACTAGAATAACAACGATTTATTGATTACGAAAGGATGATACGCCGTATTTAATGGAGTGAATACGCCGTATCGGTTATTCGATTACAACAGGTACAAATAATAAAAACAATGCAGAAAAATAAATATGCAAAATTATACAATGCAAACTAATCTACTAAATTAAACAAATAAAATACAGAATTATACAAAATTTTACAATAGTCTAAGTTATGTTAAATCTAAACTAAAATAATAATAAAAACAAGAATTAAACAATTCACTCCCCGGCAACGGCCACAAAAACTTGATGCGTCGCTATGCGTAGGTAATATTTATTATCAAGTTTTACTATTTATATTTTGCCAAAATAAAAAAAAAAATTAGATTAAAGAAATATTACCTAAAACAACTCTAACGGCAATGTACCGCGAACATATTGTAGTTTCGTTGGTAAGTATGTTGTCGATCACTAAGAGCGAGAGAGTTAACTCCTAAATCTATCAGTATTTTAGTTATTTATGTTATTCCTAATTTATTCTATGTTATACCTAAGTTAAAAATAAAACTAACGCAGAAAAAGGGGGTTTTCAGCCTGAGAGACTGGCATGAGTTTTGGTTTACCTAGACTAAGATTGGGCGATTAACACACACAAGCTGATATATAGAAGATAGAGAAGCGGTCAAGCCTATTGTAAGGAAAACGTATTAACCATATTTAATCTAAATAAAACCAGGTTTTAGTTCATAAGTCAATGATTATCTTATCTCGTATGTTGATAAATTCATTTCTTAGATTTAGACGGATGCTTATCTCCTAATACCTAATAGCTAATTCTATCACAATTAAACGCAACCACATCAAGCAATCATAGTTGATTATAATCTATCTTAGGAAACAACATTGATGAATGTTGAAACCTAGCTCATCGATACTTTAGCCACTTATGTTCAATCGTTATATATATGCTGGTAGTCTACTGCCGATAGTGTTTCAAGCAAGAACTATAAAAAAAAAAAAAAAAAAAAAAAAAAATAAAATAAAAAAAAAAAAGAAGCATTTGTAAATCCTAATTCACCCACTTAGTATCTACCATTCTTAGGTCCAAGGGAAGCACTAGAAACATGAATTTGTAGCCTATTATACCACAGTCACATATAAAATTGTATTAGTTTCTATCCCAGACTCTAGACACTTGGTCCGAACCAGCTAGATCCAGTTGAATAATAGATTAAACACATAATCAAACATAAACAAGTATAAATTGATAAACATAAAACAACACACAACTTATAAGAAGCAATCGAGATAAACATAAACCAAACGTTAAATTATCATAAACATGGCTAATACTACCTAAAGGTATTAGCCAATAACCATTGTAACGAATACAAATGTCATAGACGAACGATTAAGGAATACTAACCAAGTTAATGATGATACCAAAAACCGCACGCATATTTAGTAGTATAAGAATTAAACAGGGTCTAAGTGGAATTGAAGGTCTTGCTAGACCTTCTTGCTTCACTTTTCTTCTAAAAGTCGAACCTGTGGTTAATTCCTCTTCTTAGTCTTCGTATATTTTTTGCAAATAACACTTAAATATCGTCTTTAGGTTCGGTATTATACCTATGGATTTAAGTCGATACGCATATTGAAGGTTTTCAATACGATCGTATGGGAAAATTCTAGAGTGGGTGACCACGCTTATAAAATACTAGAATATTCTAATACTCGATCTTCGATACGACGAACAAAATCTCTAAATACGGCGTATGGGTCTTTATATCTTCGTGTTGTCTTATGAAGTAGCACAGATACACCGTATTCTTCCTTGATGGATACTGCGTATTAGATTTCAGATCAGCAGATTCTTGATTTCTATCGTAAGCACCAAAATGCGTCTGCCTTTTAGTTTAAACCCACTCCCAATTGCTCCATATTTACTACAAATAATAAATATAAGCAATATAAGTACTATCATGCATAAATAATCATAAAATGAGCAATATATCTATTATAAGATTAATCTATCAAATACCCTTTATTTGTTGTCATCATTGTCCCAAGTTTGCATCAAATGAAATTCATAGTTTAAAAAGAATACAACGAGGAAAGTGAGTACATGTAAAAGTGCATGAAAAAACGTAGTCTTTGTATGAGTGATCTCCAATGCACATCAAATAACTTTCATAAATTGGATTAAGCACCTAAGAAATACATGCATAAAAATATCCAACATAAAAGTTGGTGAGTTCATAAAGGTTTAAATATGTATAAGGTACAGACAGCAAGATTTCAAAGAGTGTAATAATTGTAACACGTACAATATCACAAAAGTAATTACGATGCACAAGCCTCAGACACTGAAACTAACAAAGTTATGAATGCAAGTTAATGCAATCAAATACCAGAGGGAGTGTCAAAAGTAAGACACTCGCATCCGATATATATAACTTCTTAGTTTGGTCCTTACGAAACTAGAAGCACGCTTACTCGAATGAGATGTCAATCCAAATAATCTATATAAACACTCTCAGCTTACACAAAGTAATTAACGGTTCATGATAATTCGGGCATAGTGGATTATCGCTACTTAGGCTAATTCGTAATCATTTAAAAGAAAGTAAAGACGTTTCGCCATAAGTAAAAACAGCATTGTATCTCACCCCGTGATTAGTAAAATAGTGATAAACACTAAGCGGGCGTAAAACCTCCCTCTCAAGTAAAAAGTATTGATTTGGGAAAATCAACAAACGAAATCGTCACAACAAGTCCGACACGCAACCTATTTAATTAAGGGACATATAAATAAAGCAATCGAAATAAAATGGTGCAGCTGTTTAATAACGTTATATACACCAACCTAAAAGTTAGTGTTAAGTTTTATAATCAAAATAATGTTGACGTCAAGTTTTCCGCCACTTAATATAAAAGATATTCGCATTGTATAATATTTTCTAATAGTTCAAAAATAATTATAGTACTATCTCCGCTGGTTCAAATATTTTTTAGTATTTTTATATAGTCAATTTAATTATAGTCTAAATAATTTGTAAAATAATATTTATAAATTTTACGACGCGTATCAATATTATATAACTGGTACTACATTATTTTCAAAGGTTTTTATAGCTCAAACGAACCCGAAAACACCCGAAAACTTAAATTAAATTCTAACAACTCCTATTATTTAATAAATAGTGTGAGGAAACTTTATTAATTTGCAGAAATATATTCCAAACTTAACCGAAGTGTATCTCCTGTCGCTATAAACATTCATGACTCGCCAAAATTCACTTATCTTAGAGAAAATATCATTCCGGACAAGTTTTACATTTAATATACTTTAGAGGGCCGAGATTCAGACCCGAAAGGGGTCAAAGAAAGCCCAATTTAAAAAAATCTGGACAGAATGTCCGCAACATTAAAAGCTGTCAAATTGGTTTATGTATAGCCAAACTTTAAACGGCCTAACTTCATCGTTATAAGTCCGATTTTTACGTTCCTATATATCCACGTAAAGATATTTAAGTGTACAATCCTGTTTTCAAGACCATAAACCGTTTTGTTCAAACATAGATTTTTTTTTCCGAAACAAAGGAAAAAGTCCAGGACAACATGTATATATTTTCTAGTCTACTAATCAACTTCATTCACAACAACAAAAACCATTCTAACCTAATCCCTTCATCTATTTTCACAATCATCCATCATAATAACAGATCCAAACTATCTTAATCCCTTCCACCACTTTCATCAAAATAAACTATATAACCAAGAACATGAAATAATACCACTACTTAACAAATCTAATTTATAATCTACCAAATTTAACAAGTCTAATATTTTAGCAAGTAACTTATGAGATGTCAAAAATAATTATTTCAAGTGTATGATCATGTGTATAATTTATTTAACACTTTCTTGCAAGTAAATATAATTAAAAAAAACTTTTACTATTTTCTCTTGCAAAATCTTTTAAAATAACTAACAGATGTTATAATAACATGGAAATCAAGATGTTCGTAACACAATATAAATAATGAAAGAATGAGCAAAGATTATGAAACCTGAAGATGAAGTAAGACACGATTAGCTAGCTAACATCTAAATCAAACCCCAAAACCTTTTTTGAATATAAACTAAACCCTTCAAAAACTTCTTGGTAAATCACTATGAAAAATATCAAAAAACCCAAATCTTCTAGTGTTCTTATGTGAGCCGATTGCTAAGTGTGTAGGAGGAGAGAAAATGTTTTCTTGCTGGTGCATTGTGTTCAAAGTGTTAGCTTTTAAATAATCAAATAAGCATTGTGTTTTAATATTAGTTTAATGCCTAGACTATGGTTTAGGGGAAAAAACAAAATGACAAGTTAGAAAGGATGTGTGTCTTAGAAGAGGGGAAAAAAGATAAGAGGATTTTTCTGCTACTTTGGTAATAACCCACAAGGTATGATGTTTTAATGCATGGTTAACCTAAAATTCAATTCTTGTATTTTATTGTGCAATGGGGGAAGGGTGGGATGGTTATTGGTATAGTTTTAGGGAAGAAAAATTATAAAATTTTGAATAATGTATTAAAGTCTATGTATTTGGTTTAAGTACGGAAAGGAGTATGTTTACAGTAGCATGAAAGTTCATAATGCTAAACGTAAGCGTTTTACGTAAAACTCGCAAAATAAAATATGAAAACTTATTAATTATCTTCGTAATAATCATACAACACATATTTGACGTAAACTTATATTTATTTAATGCCGGTTTACGTTTAAAGTTGTTTTTCAGTTTACACGATTTAACTTAACGGCTATAATTTAAATAAACACGTTAAAAGGTTCAAAGTTACATATTATTTGAGTTTATTGACGTAAAATTACCTGAAAATGTGGATTGTCACACTATCTTTCATGAACTAAATCTAATATCTACACAGCCATGTCCATGCACCAGGGATATTGACTCATTTCTCATGTGAAAAATGATCATCCCATTTAGTTAACTCGTAGTCCTGAACCAACCCTATCTTTACAACACATAAACTATTGCTCCCGCGTCAAACCACCATGCAACATCACATCCTGCACAAAAATATGATACAGAAATATATGTAAACATAATAAAACATGAAAAACATTTATTAAAGCAAATCTCGATCTTTTAAAGGAACTTAAACCATACCTAGAACCACTTAAGCCTGGACTATTTGTTTTACCACCAAACTTAACACTTTGCAATCCCTTTTAATGTAGCTAGTTTTGCCACATTTCCAACAAGTAGGTTTAGCCTTCTTGTCAAGGTCAGCCCTTGTGTTGTCATGATGTTTACATTTTCCCTTTTGTATTATTGTAACACCCCCATAATTGGGTCGCAGCAGAATATGGGTCCGGGGCGTGTTACTTCATAAGTTCAACAACACAATATATATAAAGAAAAACGACAAAAAGTCCGTATTGAAAACGAACATGGATTAACAAAAAAATTGTAACATAAGCCCGAAGCGTAACTTGTTCACATTGAACAAAATACAAAGATTTCAGTGACCCATAAACAACAACAAAATGAATGTGGACAAAATCTTTAATGCATGCTATCCCATTCAAACCACCAAGGTAAACCATTGCAGAACCTCGTGCTTATTGATCTCCTGAAAAACATATCTTAAAAAACGTCAACAAGTAATGTTGGTGAAATTCAAGTTGATAAATCATATATTGTAGGACCACAAGATCTCCCAAGTGTAGATAATCAACAAATGCAACATTCATATTAATGTAATTACGTTGCTCTAATCTCAGACACTGAACTTGCCGTAAGTGATTAACAAATTAATAGGATCTCCATTGCCCGTATGCAGTGATGTACTAACCCGCAACATCCTATAATTCGACATGGATACTTCGTTGCTCCAGTTGATACTAAACACCCCACACGTGTTGTCAAAACCCAATAGATCTATTCATTAACATTCGGCGCTCGTAATTAACAGTTCAAAGAATAATGGCTCAGATTGGGTATCGCAACTTAGGCAACATTTAATCGATAATATAAAACTTAACCCACTTGTGTCCATGTAAAAACATTGCATGTTTTTCACCCAAAAAACTTTGTAAAACAAAAGCATGTAAAACAAGGCTTATAACTTCACCTTGAGTTCTTATAACCCATATCGCAGATAATGTGTCACTTAAAAGATCGAATGCAACCTAAATTATCATAGGGGGTATAAAAAGAATAAGTCTATAAGTATCCGAGTAACTATATCAATAACATTGAATAATAATCCTATAGTTGTTACATCTTACTAAATCGTTCGGGCTTATCAAAATTAAAGATGACATGTCATGACGTTCGAGGAGTAGGAACACTTTAAATCGAAAATCCAACAACTCGTCGAAACGCCATCCGAAAGAGGCCTCATTATGAAACTCCTAGTATTATATACTTTGATAACACAAAATAATCTATATAGCGCCAATCACCAACTAATGGTTTTGGAGAAATTGTGGTTTAATAAGTTAAAACGTTGATAATTACCAGGGTTTAGTAAAACTAAGGCGTAACTTCGCGTTTTAAGTCCGATTCTCCGCGTTTCTTATGTCCATCCTTTTCGTATTTAAGACGGGTTATTCGATATTTACATTTTTCCCATAAATTTTCTCAACTATGACCAGTAACTTTTTACTGATCTGACAGACATGGGTTTCGTAAAATCGCATTCGTCGTCGTAAAACCCGTTAAATGCCGTATTTTATTCTTATAGCTCCGTTTTGATGATTCTTTCGAGGAACGTTAACGTATATGGAAGTTCCTAAATTTTTATTAAGGTTTACAAAAAATATAACTTTCTGTCATGAATATTACTTTATAAAAATAGTTTATAAAAGTATTAATTGACGTAAACTTTGCGAAATTTCCATAACTCGTTCGTTATAATATGAAAAATTACGATTCTTACATTTGGAATCCTAAAAAAATATGTATTATTTATTAATAATACTAACCCTTGCTGTTGAGATTTTTATAAAAATGTCTTTATAAAAAATTTATTTTACAACTTCATTATTACCGTATAACCTTTGTTTTTAACGTAACTTTTTCGTTTATTAATCGCGTTAAAACAAGTTTTCTTACTTTTTCGGAATCGTCGTGAAAGTGTATAATTTATAAAATCAAAATAAATAGTAAAAATCCGAATTTTGACAGAATGTTCCATGCTTGTTTATTAAGTCCATTTTATTGATCCTTTTCTTTAACTTTATTACTATTGTATTTTACCACAAGTCTCATATAACATGATATATCATAAATTCTACATAATTAAATGTCTATTGTCCATATTATCCCTCATGGTGTCCAAGTTACTTATGTCAAACAAATCAATTAATCTTATTTTAAAACCATAACATTTCTTAAGGTAAACTTTATTTACTAGTTTTTTCTTTGTAGCCATTTTCCTTATAACCATAAGTGTACATGTTTTCTTATTATGATATAACCTCATTTTAATGATCTTATAACCTCACTATAAGTCCATAATTAATCTTAACTTGTCTTATGTATTTCTTTAACTTGAAACATATTATGAAACCATAAAAACCCTAATTAACCCATGATCATGTTTACACCAAAACAACTTAATACAATATTTTCTCATCCTTTTTAGTATGATATAAGTAATAACACCACATGTATATAAGTATACAAAATGACCATTACAAGTGAAAACTTCATTTTCATGATAAAATCATAAATGGTGATTTAAGCTAACATAGAATAAACATATGCATGAAAATGAATATTGTAAGAACATAAAGAGTTTTAGTAGACCTTATAGGGTATGAAGATGATGATAAACAAATGCTAAACCCGTGTCTAGCTTTAAAATCCAAGCTTGCACAAAGAAAACCCTTGTTTTCTTCAATAAAATCCCTAGCTTCCTTTTCTTGATTAATACTTGAAAATGCTTAGCCAATGCTTGGAAATACCTTAGAATGTCTTAGGATGGATGTGTATAGGTGTGTATGGGTTGTATAAAATTTTGTATGGATTTGTTTGGGTGCCCTATATGAGCCGTGAGCTATTGTGAGCAAAAGGGAGTATTTGTTTGATTTTTCACCTTGCAAATGAAGAGTGTGTGTAATATCACTTATACAAGTATTATATATATCCATGACAAGTCAAGGGAACACATTGAGGGTCTTAGGGGAGTCATTGGTCAAGAATGGTTAGTCTTGGTCAAGGGGACATAACCTAGCTAGGCTTTAATGAGGTATGGTGTGGTTTAATGAAAGATGTTGTACATTGACCAAGTGAAAGAGTTTTCTTATATTGCTTGAATCAATGGCCATAATTTTCGGCAATAAGAAGATATATGTGGTGTTGTTGACTAATTTTTATGTATTGGGTATAAATGTGGGTATTTGTTGAAGCGTAGAAAAGTTTTGATGGTTCCGGGAGTGCCTAAACGCATTTTTATCGCGAAACGTATACACTTTACGTATCCGATAAAAATAAAATGAACAAAGTTAATAATTATCCTCAAAATAATTACTTAACCCTTGTTTGATGTAAACATTTAATTGTTTGATGCCCGTTTACATTGAACGCTAATTTTTAGCTTACGCGATTTAAACTTAATTCATGAAATCACAAGCAAACGCGTACAACACTAAAAATAAATAGTATATTTATCGACGTCGTCAATGACTTGAAAACACAGGGTGTTATAGACTTCCCCCGTTAAACGAGCCTTGTCCTCAAGGCTTACGATGCAGCACTTGACGACGGTGCGGTCTTGGTGAAGAGGTGTGGATATTTCTTCTTGAATTGGTCTTCACGCTCCCACGTGAACTCAGGACCTCTCTTGGAGTTCCATCGAACTTTGACCAATGGGATCCGACTTCTCTTCAACCGTTTAACTTCTCGGCCCACTATTTCTACCGGTTCCTCAACAAAATGAAGTTTGTCGTCCAAATTAAGTCCATCCAACGGAACGGCTAATGGTTCGTCGGCATGACACTTTTTCAGATTAGATACATGAAACGTATTATGAACTCTGCTCAACTCTTCTGGAAGTTCAAGCTTGTAAGCAACTTCTCCAACCCTTTCTATCACCTTAAAAGGTCCAACATACCTAGGGTTTAACTTCCCCCGTTTGCCAAAACGTACGACCCCTTTCCAAGGCGAAACTTTAAGCATAACTTTATCCCCGACTTGGAATTCCATTGGTTTACGCTTCAAGTCAGCGTAACTCTTCTGTCGATCACGAGCGGCTTGCATCCTTTGCTTGATCTGGATGATTTTCTTAGTGGTCTCTTGAATTAGTTCTGGACCGAGTATTTGAGCTTCTCTAACTTTAGTCCAACAAATAGGTGAACGACACTTTCGACCATAAAGTGCTTCGAATGGTGCGGCCTTGATGCTAGCGTGATAGCTATTGTTATATGAGAACTCGACTAATGGCAAATGGTTAACCCAACCCTTTCCAAAGTCGATTGCACAAGCACGCAGCATATCCTCGAGAGTTTGAATGGTCCTCTCGCTTTGCCCGTCTGTTTGTGGATGGTACGCAGTACTCATATCCAAGTTTGTACCCAAAGCGTTCTGAAGTGACCTCCAGAAATTGGATGCGAACCTTGGGTCACGATCACAAATTCTTGAGACGGGTATCCCATGCCTCGTGACCACCTCCTTTAGGTACAATCTTGCAAGTTTATCCAAAGGATCGGTCTCTCTCATTGGTGTGAAGATCGCAGACTTAGTAAGTCGGTCAACGATCACCCAAATTGTATCATAGCCTTGAGACGTCTTAGGAAGCTTCGTGACAAAATCCATGGTGACATTGTCCCACTTCCATTCGGGTATCTTGGGTTGTACCAACAATCCTGATGGCCTTTGATGTTCGGCCTTGAACTTAGCACATGTCAAACACTTGTTAACATAAGTGGCTATGTCGGCTTTCATGTTGGGCCACCAATATAGTTTCTTCATGTCTTGGTACATTTTGTCAGAACCCGGATGGATAGAGTATTTTGATTTGTGGGACTCGTACATGATCACAGTCCGCAAATCGCCATAACAAGGTAACCAGCTCCTGCCATTCAGGCACAAGGTTCCATCAGTACGTGGTTCCAACTTTTGTTCTCTAATTGCTTCTGGAAATTTAGCGTTTGCATTTTCAACCAACATTCCCCCAACGTCTTCACTCTTAATGTTCTCTGGTTTTTGCGCTTCAGTCTGAGCATTTAAGATCTATTTAGGGAGATCCAAGCTAATAGTCATGACTAAGGCTCGGACTCTTAATGGACTGCGGCTCGAACTCATTAACGGTGTTCTCGTTCTTTCCTGCTCAAAGCATTACCACAACATTGCTTTCCCTGGGTGATAACGAATATCTTCAATCGTAAATCACTTATCAACTCTATCCAGCCGGCGTTGCCTCATTTCAACACTTTTTTGATCTAAAAAAGTGCTGCAAACTCTTGTGATCGGTGAAACACCGTATACACTAGTTCCATATACAACCGTCTCCAGATCTTGAAGCGAACACCACTGCACCAAGATTTCTAAGAATCATGAGTCGTATAGTTTTCTTCCTCATGGAATTTCTAACTCTGGCGTGATGCATAAGAAATCACCTTTTCACTCTTGGTATCAACCACAGCGCCCCAAAACCCTTTCTTTGAAGTGTCGCATAAGGCATGAAATCTTCCTCTTCCTTTCATGTAATGTAAGTATTGGTTGCACTCTGCATAACTTTCTCAAAACAAACATATATTTGGCAGTTTTTGTCTGTTTTTGGTCATTTAAGCTTGTTTTTAGAGGTAAAAGATATGTGTATTTAAGCACTTATCAGTCATCGGTTTTGCGATCTTTGAAAACCCTTCAATGAATCTATGGTAATACCCAGCAAGACCTAGAAATTGACGAATCTCCGTTGGTGACTTAGGAGATGTCCAATCCTTAATGGATTCAATCTTGGCTGGATCCACATGAATTCCTTCACTATCGATCACGTGACCGAGGAACTGTACCTTAGGAATCCAAAATTCACATTTGGAAAACTTGGCATACAACTCCTCTTTCTTCAACAACTCCAATATTATCTTCAGATGCTCTTTGTGCTCTTGCTTGTTCTTGGAATAGATCAAAATATCATCAATAAAGACAATTACGAATTTGTCCAGATATGGTTTGCAGACTCGGTTCATGAGGTCCATAAACACGGCAGGTGCGTTGGTTAAACCAAACGGCATCACTTGGAATTCGTAATGTCCATATCGAGTTCTGAAGGCAGTCTTCGGAATGTCTTCTTCTCGAACCCTCAGTTGGTGATAACCTGACCTTAGGTCGATTTTCAAGTAGACACTCGACCCTTGAAGCTGATCAAATAAATCATCAATTCTGGGAAGTGGATAACGGTTCTTCACTGTTAGTTGGTTTAATTCCTGATAGTCAATGCACATCTGGAATGATCCATCCTTCTTCTTGACAAACAAGACCTGAGCTCCCCAGGGTGAGGAACTGGGTCTTATAAAGCCTTTGTCGGACAGCTCTTTTAGTTGCTCCGATAACTCTTTCCTTTTGGAAGGCGCCAATCGATAAGGTGCCTGTGCTATAGATGCAACACCAGGTACCAAATCAATTTGAAACTCCACTTGTCGAGTCGGAGGAAGACCCGGCAAGTCCTCAGGAAATACTTCGGGAAAGTCTCGAACTATTGGTACGCCCTTAAGTCGCTTGTTCTCCGACTTGTCTTTAACCTCCTTCGTAGTAACATGTGCCAGAAAGATAGGAAACCCTTTTTCCATGTACTTTTGCGTTTTAGTACACGAAATGATGTTTAATCGTGTCACATTTCCCTGGGTACTTCCATCACCGTGTATGATTAAGGTTTTATTCTTCCAGGGAATGCGAACAATCTTCTCGGCACACATGATGACCGCTTGGTACTTCGCCAACCAATCCATACGATAATAGACATCAAAAACTACAAGTGTTCTAAAAGGCATAGTTTATCGTTGAATTGGTGGTTTAGGAATTTAAATGTGCACCCTTAGTTAGTGTTCTAGCCCATTATTTCCGTCAGCTAGTTCGACATCATAATAGTGATCTAGGGCAGTTGGTGTGATGTCAATTTGGGAGCATAATGTAGTAGACACAAAACTTGATCGGCTACGAGTATAAATTATGATATAAGCAATAGTCGGTTGTTTAGAAGGAAGATCCCGCAACGACATTGTCTGGGTTTGCCCCCGCATTTCCAACCACATACACCTTCGCTGGAGCCCTGTCATTTCCAGCTTGATTACCACGGTCATTGTTTCTCAGTCTTGGGCAGTTACTTTTAAAATGGCCTTGAGCTCCGCACTCAAAGCAACCATTGCCCTGCTGATTATTGTTGTTGTTGTTACGGTTGATGTTGTTGTTGTTACGGTTGTTGTTGTTGTTGTTGTTACGGTTGTTGTTGTTGTTGTTGTTGTTACGGTTGTTGTTGTGGTTGTTACGGTTGTTGTTGTTGTTGTTGTTGTTACGGTTGTTGTTGTGGTTGTTACGGTTGTTGTTGTTGTTGTTGTTGTTGTTGTTGTTGTTGGCATTGGCAGGTCGGCTCCTACAATCCTGGGTCAGATGACCAACCCTTTTGCAGTTATTGCACCTAGGTGGACAAGGGACCTTTTGTTTTTAGTTACACTTGGATCACAGAGGTTAGACCCGGGCGGTATGATTTCCTGCCATATTGCATGCAGTTTTGGCATTGGCCTGTGTTCTGACTCTTCATTCTGTTGGTTTTGATTCGCTCTGAAAGATCATCATTCTTTCTTTTCCTTTTGCCTTACTGTTCAAGCATAGTTTGGGTCTACTTCCTCAATCAAACTTAGTTGTAAACTCAATAATTCTGTGAATGGTCTTTGTTTTTGATTACCTTTACACTGCCAAAGTATCATATCGGGGCAATCCTCGGTATATACTTTTCAATCTTGTCTACCTATTTTGGGAGGACATTCTGGAACACATCCAAAGCTTCTCCTCGAACCTAGTTGCTAAATTCGTCGACTTTTGGCCTCCACATCGGTGCCCATTGACCTTAAAGTTTACACATCCAGTCTCAATCTTCTTGATCTCGCCCTCGGGCATAGTACTTATAATTCACATTTGCTTCAGTGCTGCCAGGTCATGGCATGAGCTGCTTCAGTAGTAGTGGTCTTAATCATGGGGGTCTTCCCTGTAAGAGCATCATCTTGCAGAGTGCAAGTCGCGAATTTGACTTGACTAGCTGCTGGGCAATTGCTAATGCTAAACACAGACTCCATTTTCTTAAACATCGTGTGTGTCCGACAACTCATCTGTGCATTTTTGAAGTCAACGGTTGTGCTTTTCAAAGGAATTCAGCCGAAGTTAAGAGCATTCGCGAGCAGTTTGGGCTGGCTTGTCCTGGAACCATTGCTGTTGGAGCCTTTCCTAGCCTGCTTGCTTTGCTTCATGCCATTTGCTAGCAGCAAACTCCTTGGTCAATGAATGGCCTGAGTTGTCGCCTCAGTATACAGTTGTGGTTGTTTCATTTGGAGTTGGTGGGGCGTCGGGTTGTCTTATGTGGTCTTTTTGGTGCATTTTTTCAATCATAAGAAAATACTGTATCAGTTAGATTTCATATAATCGTATAACCACGACTGAACGTTCAACCTTGATATTAATGTGGATCACATACACAGTTGAAATGTAAAATTGATGCACCCTGAATTGAATTAACATTATGAATTATATATTAAATCGTACTTCAGTCATCACATTATTCGATTATAATTCATGAGATATTACCACCATGTCACTATTATAATTGGAAAACATACATGATGGTTAGATAACAATTTGATCATAGTTTTAGGTTACAAAATAAGCAAAAATAACCTAAAGCCTTACTAGCCGGGATTAAAACCCCAACCCACCGTACAAACTTTGGTAGGCTATATACAAATTGGATAGCCAATAACAAAGTATAATCTAAGAAAAATGTATTATCCCTTTATGTAATCACACCATCAGGATTGTTGATTTGTTTTTTTTAGTGCAATGATTATTATTCAAGGGGGCGGAATATCATTCTTAAGATTTAGTTAGTACTTGTTCCTAAGACCTAGATACAGGAATTCTGTCACAATTTAAAATGCATCCGCCATTAAATGCATCCTTATTTGCTGATTATAATCTATCTTAGGGTTTAAAGCTGTGGTGATCTTGTTATAACCCTAGATCATTAAAACTTTTACATCCAAACTTACTGCTTATTTGGCTATTAATAATACTAGTAGTCCAATAAACATTGGCGGGTCCACTAAAATTAATTGAGAACGTATTGTTATCCCTGGGGCCACGACGGTTACCTGCGGTCCAACTAAGCTCACAGCTCTAAGGGCAAAGATGGCGTTATTGGTTGATCCTATTGGTCTTGATGTATAAATCACTTTATGGAAGAGCCAGACCCAGCATTCTAGATTTCTTGGTCCGTATTCAATAGTTTAGTTTATTGATAGGTCGCAGACAAAAGCACATATAACAAGTATAAACTGTCATAAACATAAAAAAGACAATTCAACAATAAAAACGGCAAATCAAGATAAACATACCATAAACTTTCTAATTTTCATAATGTGGTAATACACGAAGGTATTAGCCTTCAAACGTCATAATCAATACAAGAGTAATAATTTAGCCAAGGTAAACTAACCGAGTTAACGAATGATACTAAAACTGAACGATTACAAGAGTATAGGAGATTACAAGTTATTTCTGTAACACCCCCAAATTGGGTCGCAGCGGAATAAGGGTCCAAGGCGTGTTACTTCAAGATCAATAGCACAAGATATATAAAAGGCACAAAATAAGGGTCGTTTATTTGATATTGGATTTAATTGAAAGATGATATTACATAAAGCATATAGCTTTTACTTGTTCGTGTTGTATATTACAAAAGTGACAATACATTTCCCAAATATGATGCACATAAATCTTTAAGCGTTGCAATCCAAATTATAAAACCCAATGCATCCTTGGCATTCCCATGCCTATTGTTCTCCTTAACATTGCTTAAAATCGTCAACAAAAATTGTGGTGAATTCTTAGGTTTAGATAAAATCATAATGTGCAGGTACCGCTAAGACTTTTTAGTGATAATGCCCACTCAAGAAGATCTCAAAACTCAGAATAATTTACACTTAGCCATGACCACTGAAGCTCGACGATCGTTCTTGCAATTAAACTTATATATTGCAATTTCTGCGAACCGTTTAGTTGTTCAACCCGAAAACATCCTTAATTCGGACATGCTATAACGTTCGTTCACGGTGACTGCTAATACTCCGAACGAGGGGGTCGTTTCCCGAATAGATCTATTAAAATAACATTCGCGGCTCACATAATGGAATTCCAAACTACATATATGACAATTGACAGTTCATGTTAAAGGGGCTCAACTTGGGTTATCGCTACTTAGGCAACAGGTAATCATACTTGGTCCAATTTATAAAAATAAAGGCATAGTTTTCACCCCTATTATAAATCATTGAATCTTAAAAATGGGGGGCTATGAACTAACCTTGAGTTCAGTTAATCCAAATATCGAGATAAAGCGTCACGTTAAAGACGTATGCAACTAATAATTCATAGGTCGTATAAGTACTGAGTACTTGAATATAATCTTATAGTTGTTACATCGTACTATCGTTCGGGCTATCATAATTAAAGAGGTCATGACATGACGTTCGAGGAGTTAGGACACTTTAAATCGTAAATCCAACAACTCGTCGAAACGCCATCCGAAGAGGCCTCATTATGAAACTCCCTAGTAATATAGTACTTTGATAACCACATAATATTCTATCTAGCTCAATCACCAACTAATGGTTTTGGTAAAATTGTATTTAATAAGTTAAAACGTTTATAATTACCGTTTTAGTAAAACTAGCATAACTTTTGCGTTTTAAGCCCGATTCTTGCGTTTCTTATGTCCATCTTTTCGTATTAAGACGGGTTATCGATATTTGATATTTTCATAAATTTTCTCCCCTGATGAACAGTAACTTTTACTGTTCATGACAGACATGTGTTTTATATAATTCGTATTTGTTGTCGTAAAACCCGTAAATGTCGTATTTTATTCGTTATAGCTCCGTTTTTAATGATTCTTTCGAGGACGTTCTCGTATTTGAAAGTTCTATATTTTTAGGAGGTTTACAAAAATATAACTTTCTGTCATGAATAGTAACTTTTATAAAAATAGTTTTATAAAAGTATTATTTGTCGTAAACTCGCGAAATTCATAACTCGTTCGTTATTAATTGAAAAATTACGATTCTTATCATTTTGGAATCCTAAAAATGTGTATTATTTATTAAAAATATTAATACTTGCTGTTTATAAATTTTATAAAAATGTTTTTATAAAAATTTACTTACGACTTCGTTTATTAACGTATAACTCGTTTTTAACGTACTTTTTCTTTTATTAATTTCCGTATAACAAGTTTCTTACCTTTTCAGGGAATCGTCGTGAATGTTATTTTCTTATAAAAATATAAAATGGATATGTTAAAATTCGACTTTGGGACAGCAACTTTGCTTGAGTTTGTTGAGTCCATTTTTGATATTTTCTTTATATTTGATACCTGTTTGTATTTTACCAATGTCTCATATATCATATATTTTTATAAATATACATATATGTCAGGTGTCCTTGTCTATACTAGTCTATATGTTCCAAGTTATCCATGTTAACAAATCCATTTTGCATACTTTTAAACCATCACTTTTACTTAAGTAACCTTAATTTACTAGTTTTGTCAATAATCATATTTATACATACAAGTGTGTACAAGTGTATTTCTTTCCATGAGACTTTATTTTAGTGTTCTATTAACATGATTAAGAGTCCATAATCAATATTAACATGTCTATGTATTTCTTTAACTTAAAACATATTATGAAACTATGAAAACCCTAATTATCCCATAATCATTTTTACACCAAAAATAACTTGATACATATTTTCTCATCCTTTTTAAACTTTGATCGTGTAAGTTATAAACCATATGTTTATAAGTGTTCTGTAAAATGATAATTTCAAGTATTTACTTATTTTCATGAATAAACCAAAAATGGTGATCTTAAGCTAAATAGAATAATCATTATGCTAAAGTGAAATTATAAGAAACATTAATGAGTTTAAAATAGACCTTATGAGGTATGATGATGATGATGTGCTAGTACTAAACCCTTGTTTAGCCACAAAAACCAAGCTTTGCACTTAAGTAAACCCTAGCTTTCCTTAATTGACCCTAACTTCCTTTTTACTTAGAGAAATACTTGGAAATGGTGATTCAATGCTTGCAAATGCCTTAGCTTTATTTCTGAGATTTGGCTATGTATATTGTAGTGTGAGGGATCTGTTGATAATTTTTATTTGTATGGGTTTGGTTGGGGTAATGCTTTGAGCCGTGAGCTCTTGTAGAGCAAAAGAGGGTTTTTGGTTTGATTTTTCTAAGTGTAAAGTGTGTATGAGTCTTTCACTTGTTACTTGCATGTATATAAGATGTAATTCTAGTCAAAGGGACAAGGTACATAGGGTGTAGGATGGATCTATTAAGTTTAGGGATGGTCTCTTATGGTCAAAAGGACAAGGTATGGTGTTGCATAAATGAAGTATGGTGTTGTAATTGACCAGTTGCAAGTTTAAACTCATTTTTCATGTATAACTTTGTATATGTTGCAAGATTTTCGGCCCCAAAAATTGAGTTACTTGAAGTATATTTATGTATTTTGTTCGCCTCCTGTATTGGTTTCGACAATATAAAAGTGGGGTTATTTGTTGAGCGTAGGAAAGTTTTTGTGGTTCCGGGAGTGCCTAAACGCCAAATTTATCGCGAAACGGATACTACCTTTACGTAGCCGATAAAAATAAAATGAACAAAGTTAAATAATTATCCTTAAAATAATTTATATACCCTTGCTTGATGTAAACATTTAATTGTTTGTTGCCCATTTACTTTGAAAAGCTAATTTTTGGGTACGCGACCTACTAGATTTAACCTATACGTTTACAATTTTAAGCAAACATGTACAATTCAAAAAGGTATATTGTGAATTTATTGATGTCGTCAATGACTTGAAAACGCAGGGTGTTATAGTTTCATATGGAATTAATTACGTTGCAAGACCTCTTCTGCTCTTCTTCTCCTCTGAAAATCAACTTTTATAGTTTAGGTATCGAAAATATGATTTAGCACACTTAAAACTTGTTTTTGAGTTTTCTATCTATAAGGTCTGGAAAAAGGTCACTACGGTGTATCGAAAGGCTTCGATACGGCGTATTGGGGGTTTCTTTGAGTAGGGACTATGTTCGATATCTTCCAAAATATTTTATTTCCATAGCTTGAATACGGCGTATTGGTCTTCCCTGGATACGGCGTACTGGATATTGTTTCCTTCGTGGTCTATTGTTAAGTGCATGCACAGATATGCCGTATCTTCCTTGTTGGATACGACGTATTGGGTGTCAGAACAATAATCTTAAAATGTCTTCGTTTAAGCTCCAAAATGCGTGTCCTTTTGCTAATCTTCACCAAGTGCTCCATAATTACTTTAATTTCTCAATTTACAAAGATTAAGTTATCAATTCTTGCATATTAAATATATAAAATAGGTTATTTTTATGGGATAAATGATGCTATAAAAGTGATGTTATTTGATGTCATCAATCATTGATAAAAAACAACCTAAGTTAGCGTTCCCGTAACAGTCAGCTTCCTAATCATCCCATACTTTACATACTTTTACAAGACAAGTGGTGATATCTACCACTTTATACAAAACTTTACATCGTTGATTTTTATACGTGTCAATGAATAATCGATCCTTTTAAATAATTCCATCGGTTTAAGCTTTAACGAATCGACTATCTTCAAACTTTCCTCATCTTTTTTGTTGCGGTTTTCTAATTGTTTTGTTTTTTTATACTATACTATGAATCTCGGTGTAATTTCACCATCTTCACGATCATAATAACTCCGGATAATTTCTTTCCATGACCTCCCCCGCACCCCACTTATTCTTCCATTCTTCGAACGTACCTAAATATTATGTGGTAGTAAAAATACATGATGTTTTGCTACTTTTTACATTCTCAGTAGCAATGTGCAAATTTTTTCATCCATACTAGAGATAGAAAAATGACCACCAACAAGACACAGTACACTTTAAGCAACTAGCAACTGATAAATGGACATAATCTAACAGGGTAGGCTAAGGTGTAAAGGTGTAATGAAACAGATAGTTAGTGTAATTCCTAAAGGATTGGCTCTATTGGTTGTTCTAGGGGTATCTTACTCTTAAAATAAAAGTAAACAAAGGGTTTATATGGGGATTTAACTAACCAATGTAGTTAGTTAATAAAACAACATATAAAGGTTTTTTGGGTGTAATCCTAGAAATTTACCAATTTAAACAAGTTACTCCATTTAAATCCATAGTACTTATTATTGTGGTCTCGAATAGATATACCAAGCCAAGTTCTAAAGTCTACAACATCACCGACACACTCATATTTTGTATAATTTGGGTAAACATTTGAAAACAAACAAGGTTAAATCCTCACAATATCTAACAAGGGTTATTGTGTGCATGTTATGTATCAAGTAATTTTACAAAACTATGCTTGAAATGTTTTTAAATTTAAGCATAATTTAAGCATTTTAATGTGAAAAATAGGACAAGTATCATTTTAATTCCCATCCCCCCACTTAAATTATACTACGTCCTCGTTGTATAGGTAAAACATTAAAAACTAGAATTTAAAGAATTAGAATGAGAAACTCCCTTGATATTTTGCTCGATAGATTCTCCATGTTGAGTTTATGAGCAAGATTGTGTGTTGTAAATGCGTCTAGATACCAACATGACTACAATCACACATAGGATTCAAGATGATTGATACTTCACCAACTTTGTCGATTTCTTTGCAACGAGGTCCTGTGCAAAATATAGGAAAAACATGCAAAATCCTATCTTGGTACCTACGGTTAATTTAAACTGTACAGGGGACCAATATGCCATATCCATAAACTAGAATACGCCGTATAGAAACCTATAAAAAATATCTAAATACGGGTCAGTCTGTTGAATATACCGTATCATGTGAATGCATACGCGGTATTGACATAACTGATAATAATGTTTTAAAAGTGCATAAAAATAAAGGACTGATAACATACAGACAATCAATACGCCGTATGGTATGGAGCGGATACGCCGTATTAATGTCTGGGAAGACAGACTCGATAAAAATAAATAACAATCCGGGTTGTCTCCTGGGAAGCACTTTTCTTTCAGTTAGTCTTTAAGTTTGACTTTTTCTTCAGCTTCCATACTCTTTTCATTCCATCTCATGCACGCTTATGTGCCAGCGTGTAAGCCATTCTTCCATCTTTGCATCTCGAACATATTCGGGCCCCAAGTTTAAGACTCCTTTGTAGAATCCTTTAAGCTTTTGGTATGAGTGCGAGATTTCATTCATCTTATCTTTTTCACTTACCTTTAGTAATGGTGGGATCTTGTTGTATTGTTCATTAGTGTGGTGTTTAAATCTTGGATGTGATCGCACCATTTGGTAAGTAACTTCTTCATTACCATTGTGAATGGTAATCATTCCTTCAAACCCGTTTTGCATTAATCCCAACTTCTCTCAAATGTTCACCAAAAATAACATTGCCCATTCCTTCATCATGATAAGCATCCATATCTTCTAAAACTTCTAAATCTGTTAAGATAGAGAAAGTTCCAATAAAGATAGGTATGTTCATTAAGGCTCCAACTACATTATTTCCTTTGTATTCCATTTTGTCCTTCGTTATAGAGTTATGAAAATTTTTGGACATTACGTTTACGTATAATATAGGGAAAAAATTAGCGTGTAAAAATTCAAAACCTATCATGCAAGAGAACTTCAAGTTGTAGGCACAATCCATAGGGATCTTCTTATTGTGGTCGCAATCACTAGGGTATCCAAAAATTCTAACATTATTCCTAGCTCTAAATTCCTCAATTACCTCACCTTCCTCAATGGTGGACATTAAATCATCAACTTGATTTCTTGTAAGCTCTAATGGTACATTAAGATCGTTTAGTCTTATGTGTGGAAAACTAGATGGGGGGGAGGGGTGAATAGTTTTCTTGATTAATTGTTATCTTTTCAAAATTTCGCTTAAAACTTTGTGTGAAATGACTTGATGTTGATCTTGGTTTGTTCA
>BQNB010006225.1:13141-98463 GCA_026074375.1 Tanacetum coccineum | reverse complement strand
GACAGATAGCAGTTACCGACCATGAATTCACCGACAAACTGTTTTCGTCGCAAATTTGTCGGAAACAGCCTATACCGATGGATTTCCGACGGAATTGGCTGTCGCTATAGACCTGTTATGTTGTAGTGTATTAGCTTGGATGGAGTAAGAAATTCTAACACAAAGCACCCAATTTCAAAAGACTCGAAAAACTAACCAAATGAAACGATCTCATTGTGAATCACTCCTCATTCATATACGTTGTTATAATTTAGCTGATAATGTGATGGTTTACTAGAGGCGGGATTTTTCTTTCTGCCTCCTCTCTCCGCCGCTTTAACAAGTTGTGGCCTGGTCTCATAAACAGTTTATGAATCTAGCTATACTTGACACTGGAAATGAATACAAAACTTCTCTCTTTAATCCCATAGAGCAAACTGAACACAAGTTTTGAGATTAACTGAATGGAAATGCTAGTTTATCATATAGATAATAGATGTATGTATTCCCTCTGCGTATGAAAAATTAGGGAGCTTATAGACCAAGGTCAAGGTTTACAATCTCAGCAAAAGAGTGCTATAGGTAAAAGACAACAAAATCATGCTTATCCATTTTCTGAAAACTTTTCTTTTTTCAAGTTACCTGCAAAGTTAGCACTAACATCAATATATAAAGATAAAATTGTTTATATATTTGATCTTAAAATGCATATTTTGTAAAGAATGTGTATTCCCAATCTAAGTCCAAATATAATGGTTAGTTGGTTAGATTAGGTGTCAAATTCGGTGCAACTTGTTTTATTCGGATGCAACTGCACTCATTTCTATTTTTGCAGCTAGCGGCCTTCTCTCTTCTAGTATGCTAAATAATACTCACCTTATATTCGAACAAAAATAAAGCATCTCTGGGTCACTATAGCAGGTAGGAAGTGCTCCAAAGAATTTTCCTTAAATCCTTAAAAATGCTTTGAAACTATATTCGAGGGATATATTGAAAAATTGTATTAAGTTCTTAAAAATGATCAATTTACGTATATCTTCTTAGCAGTTAGTATGGATCACGCAATAACTGATTTAAAAGCCTCAGATGATACCAGTTGGATCGATGCCACTTGTAAAAAAAGGCAATGAGAGATGAATATGTCGTATGTGATCTTTCATGTGCAGTTTATTCTGATTCTCTATTATTAGATAGAAACTTGCAAGCAAACATAGCATCATGGCTTGGGCTCCATCTTTAATATGCTTATGAATCTTTTACTTTTATCAATCTTTTTGCACTTGGCAAGGAATGCATCAAATCATATCTTAGAATTAGAATATGTATGACTTTTGCATGGACCACCTCCAGAACACCATATTTCATAGATATGTTTCCAAAATAAAAGTAAACAATAGAAGTAAATAGACAAAATATCTAAGAACAAACCACTACGTGTGAGAAAACATGTGATTACCGCATAGATACTTTAGAATGCGATTCAGTAAAGAAATTACTCCTTCCGTCCCATATTAAGTGTCCACAATTGAATCTTTTAAGTCTTTTTTCCTCAACTTTGACCATAAATATTTTTGTTTGTGTTATATAATATTGAACGAAAATTATACCAACCAATAATATATTCAAAACTCTATCCATTCATATATCTTGCATTAAGTATCATATAACATAAAAAGAAATCATTAAGGTCAAAGTTGAAGAAAAAAGACTTTGAAAAAGTCAAGTAGACACTTAACGTGGGACGGAGGTAGTATAACAAAATAGTGTGATTTTAAATTAGATTCTTTTGTAATACTACCCTTACGAGTCTATGACTATGTCTCTGCAGTCAAATACGGAGTATATTAAAAGCAAGACACAAATACCAACTTAACAAAAGGACGAAATACTGTAAAAGTGAAAATCACTATTTATCATCTTCTTACTTATTTTTTTTTTCTTTCTTCTTCTTCAAAACTCAATAACCATGTTCTTCTAGCTCCAAATACGTATAACACTTTCACAGAACTACAAATTTTCAAGAAAATATCACACTTCGTCGGCTAAAACTATGTGTGGCACGTGCCACAGGTGGCTCACACTTAGCTCCGCCCCTGGGTTCACGGCTGTTGGAGCCATTCTTGAACGGCAGAGTGAAGGGCGTGGTTGGGGACAAGGTTGGAGTTCGCTAGCACCAGGTTGGTCATTGGTGAGGTGTTATGGCCACTGTCTAACCATCCCGTTTTAGCCTCTACTTCGTAAGTCAGAGGCGGACCTACCTTGTTAGTAGGTGGTGCCCAGGAACCACCTTAGACGCAAAATTTGTTTAGAGACGATGTACAAAAATTTTCAAGGAACCACCTTATAACTATACAAGGAACCACCTTAAAAGATTTAGACCAAAGAAGGAAGAAAGAAAAAGAAATAAAACCCAGTTAGAGATGTTGCCGGACATTTTTACAGGTAGAGAACCAAGATAACGAAGATGACAAACTTGGAAGATGAAATAAAATAGTAGTAAGTTGATAGGATGTGTGGTTTGACTTTGTGTGTGAATGGGTGTGAGGACAGAGAATGGTTAAAAGTAGTGGACCACAAATAAAATCTTGTTCATTTTTAATTATAGACATATAAGGTAAAATTTTATTATAAAAACTTATTTTTCTAATGTACTCCATGGTCTATAATAATTTTGAACTGAGTTAGGATTAGTAGATTGTTTTGTTGTTCATCAATTGTAAAGTGTAAATGAGATTTATAACAATATTGAAAAATAATGTATCACATAATATTAATTAACACTTTAAATTCCTACTCTACATTTGAATTTAAAAATTTGATCAATCAGAACGCTTGATGTTAGTCACGTGTAGGCAAAATAGGACTCAATTATAATGCAAACTAGAATAATAATACAGATATACAATATCAACTGCTATGTTGCCCAACGGGTATGATAACCCAGTTTCCAAAGTGGGGTCAATTGTCGTCGTCGGGAAGAAGAGGAAAGAAGGGAAACTAATCTCTTGTTGGCCCGCGAAGGTTACAATGAAGCCGACTTCGGGCTTCATACCCTAAAAGAGTATGTTTTGTAGGTTAGTCGGTGCTCTACAATGTCGAGTTTAGTTAACAGGTAAATCAAAAGAAAAAAAATTTAGTAATTATCCTCAAGCTCATATATATAAGATATGAATCTATTCTCTTCATATGATTTCGATAATACTGTATAACATAACTTGTAAAACAAAATAAAAATAAAAATCATACATGTATTTAGAAAAACATAATGTCTAAACCCCGTGCGTGCACGGGCATTAAAACTAGTGAGATTTATAACAATATTGAAAAATAATGTATCACATAATATTAATTAACACTTTAAATTCCTACTCTAATATATTTATGAATGCAGTGAATGTTTCACTTGATTCGTGAATATCAATTAATACTGGACTTGGTGTGATTTTAACCGACCCGACCCATTAACCACTACGAACAATTTTTTTTTTTTTTTTGCATTCACCTAATAAGGAACCACCTTAACTTTCCGGCTGGGTCCGCCACTGTCGTAAGTAAATCCGTCAGCAGCAACCACTGGATCTTGCATGGTTTTCTGAAATTTTCATCCCAACAAATATTTCTTGTTAAAGAGAAATGCATGCTAGTTAAGTGGATATAATAAAGGCAAGTTTTTAGCAACCAAGACTGATACTGAAATTTTGGGATGGAATCATCAAGCTTCCAATGTGTATGTTGTAGAACAGTCCTATTAGTGGGATAAGGGGTCAATCCAAATTTTGCATAAACCACTACAACCCATTTGATCCGTTTTCGCTTCTCATTTTAGCCAATGTATCTAAATTAACCCATTTGACCCGGTAGATAAAAAGAATATCCCAAACTGATCCTTTTACAAATGAATCTAACCTGAAAGAATGGACAAACAAACTAGTGTGGAATCTTACTTTCTTCTTAACGGAATCTGGAGGAGGAAGAATGGACAAACAAACTAGTGTGGAATCTTACTTTCTTCTTAACGGAATCTGGAGGAGGACAGTCCACAGAAAACCTGCATCGGTTCAAGCACCCTCCACACCTCAGACGCAAGATCAGGCCTATTTTGGCGAATCATATCACAGCATTTTATTGCTAAAACAGCCAACTGTTGTGCCTGCACAAATGGCCAATTTCCAGCTGTGGGATCCAGTATATTCTTCAATGTATTTTCATTAAGTGCACTTTTTACTTCCTTAGCTAATCCCAAAGCTGGCTTGCCGGTCAATAACCTTAATAATATAACACCAAAAGAGTATGTATCCGACTTGAAAGTAAGCTCTCCAGTAGAAAAGAACTCTGGGTCCATATACAGAAGCGTACCTTTGGGGCCCGTTTGGCAAATGAATGTGTTATTGTTTGAAAACTCTTGTCCAGAGAGCACACGACATATTCCAAAGTCGCTTACCTTGGTGACCATGTTTTTGTCTAGGAGGAGATTATCAGGCTTTAGATCACCATGAACGATGCCACAGGAATGAAGAAATATAAGAACTGAACATAATTCAGCAGCTATTCTGATTCTATTTTGCCATGACAATGGAAGAGTATTTTCCTTGCAGCTAAGTCTGTCTTGGAGGCTTCCTCCAGAAAGATACTCATAGATGATCGCCCATGAATCTGGGCACGCTCCTATCAGACTTACAATATTTGGGTGCCTCAGTTTGCTCAAAACATTGACCTGAAAAGTTAAGTACAGGTCAGATACATTGAAAGTTACCTAAAAATGACACTAGTTAAATATATAAAGATCAGCACAAAGAGTAGTCACAATTCACATGCTTACGACCTAAATTGTTCTATAAAAAAAATTATACTATTTCTTTTAAAACCATAGTTTTGGTGATCATGTTAAATAAATTTTTTGTAGAAGATTTGGAGGGCTAACCCGAACTGAGCCAGTATGACCAAATTACTGTCACCCGGTACACCTGTTACACAACCTACCCTTTTTGCCACTTCTGATCAGTGCACCAAATTCTAGTAAAATCATACAGTTAAATAGAGCATCATTAATCGTACGTATATTTTAGCCCAACTTTACCAAAATAAGAGCCTTGTAAGACAAATTATACACGTTTGGTGTGTGACAAAAAGTAATTCAAAATCCTATATGACTAAAATCGAGAAACAAATGGGCATAAACATCATGTTTTACCACCAAAGGGCTTGTGTCCCAATGGTACCCCATGTGTGAGAAGCTCCCCAACCAAATGGTTGCGGGGTCAAGTCCTGCTTAGAACATGTGAGATAGTTTGTGGTATAAGTATTGTGAGACAGTTAAAATTGCTGTTTTATAAAAATAAATTAAGAAAGCATCTTATTTTTACCTCCTGCTGAAATTCCAAAGTCCCGTGCAGGTTATGCGAGTGCATTGTCTTAATGGCAACTTCTGTATGCCGAAGATAACCTCTGAAAACACTCCCATAACCCCCTTCTCCAATCTTAAGCGACGGGTCAAAGTTGCGAGTAGCATCTTTGATCTCCGTAAAAGAGAACTCATTGTAGAAGTGAGAAACACTTGAGCTTGAGGCTTCATCAGGTTGCCTTGCCCTCAATTCTTCTACTCGTCGAAATGCGTCATCACGCTCTACTTGCAACTCGTCACGTTCCTTTTTGTAATTCTGCAACAACTTAATAGTAGAGGACATCTTTTGTTTCAACTCCTGCACGGTATGGTCAAAATCTGAAACTTGACTTTGGAGATATGATTTTTGTTCAAGTGCCATGCGGAGTTCTTCTACAACTTCTTTGTATTCCTTCTTGATGTTTTCATTTTCTTCCTTGGTTTTTCTAAGTGTTTCGTCAATATCTTTCCTTCGTCTTAATTCTTCTCCGTAGATGTTTTCTAATGCTTGAACCTGTAAAATTTATGGCCGGCAAATAATTAAAATAATCAGTATATTTAAAAATTAAACAAAATCTAATAAATACAAAACTAGTATCCTTGACTGAGCACACCGTTTTGAAGGTAAGAATTATAGCCTTGAGGACTTGAAGTTTACCTTGCGTCTAGTGTCCATGGCATCTTTTTCTGCTTTCCTTCGCCTAATAGACTCTTCAAATGCATCTCGTTTGGAACTGTCAGCCTCAGCCATGGCTTGTTCAAGCTGATCATAAAGCTCATCGTTCACACCTCTTTCCTGCTATACTTTCATATAAACACTTACTAAAAATTCAACTTCCGTAGATAAAGTACCAATATACAAAAAGAGATTCTCATGGGGATTACTTCAGATATTATGACACTGGAAGGTGGAGGAATTTGAACTTCTTCTTTGAATACAGTCACCGCACCGTAGTCTGATCCAATTTCACTACCTTCACTTATAGTATATTGCGCCCGTCCTGAATCATCCGTGAATTCAATAGAACGTGATGAAAATTGTGGAGCAGACAAATGAGAAATCCCACTCCATTCATCAAATGCCCTTCCTGAACTTAACCTGCTGCTAGAAGTTGAAGCAATATCAAAATTTGGTGATGAGAAGATAGACATTTTGGTCCCAAGATTGTTAGAGGCGTCTCTTCCGTAGTCTTGAGTTGGACTATTAGGTTGTAATCTTATATTATGCCCTTCACTAACCGATCTTGGCATCAAGGTATTCGGTCCAGTACCAGAAGTTGTATTTTGCGAGGCCGATGGAGATGCATTTGAAACACCAACTCCATCCAACGTGCCTTGCCTAGTGAAAATGACTTTTCCCTTGCATATAAACTGAATTTGACAGGAAGCTGGTGCTTTTAATTTCACATAGATGGCTTTTTTGGACTTCACGTCAACCATTCTCCTATATTGTACGTATCAAGGTAAGGTAAGCATGGAAAATAAGAAGTCTGATATTCGTTTATAGACATCTAAGGAATTGCAAGCTGTGCAGTATATTATAACTTACTTGGAAAACTGTTTGTCTGCAGCCGCACCCATAACAAGCTTTCTGATATTATGTTTCAGTATGAATTCAACAATACCTTTTTCAATAGAATTCATTGCAATATAGTAAACCTCCGCAAACACCTACTTAATTAGAAATTGGTTAAAATCTGGGCTTTTGCGTTGTCAAAAAACATAACCGAGCATCAAAGTAGATAACAGGAATACCCATACCCCTGCATTTTGACATATCTGTTTATATTTGTCTAGAAGCTTGTTCGTTTCTTGCATTTCTGCTGCACGATGTTCAACGATCTGATGTGTATACAATATACCCCCTGAAAATTAGAGGACATTAACATGTGTATACAAAATACAACTTGTGCTTAAAAAAAATAGTTTTGGGAATTAACTACACAACAAAAGAAACGTCAATATATGCATCAGTTAGTTTATGATATGGTCATATCTAAAAATACTACTGGTGCTTAATATTCTGCATTCCTTATCATCTTATGCTTGCATGACATGTTTCTCATGCCCCTATATTCATTTCATCTATTAACTACTTAATTAGAGGTGTCATTAAAACAAATATGTGAGAAACAAAAGGGTGAACTGTGATTTGTCAAGGCAAATTATAGTTTTGGAAACAAAGTGAACTGCGACTTGAAACAAATGTTTTGAAGATGTACTAATTTGAACATCAGAACACCAACTTACTACCATACCATCTCATATGAACTTCACAAAAAATATTTGTTTGACCTTATAACACAGCTAGAAATAAAACATATGAGAAGCAAACAGGCCTAGAATCAGGCTCTAACCGGGCCGCGATGGGCTAAGACTGTTTTCGGCCGGGCTGCGGACCGGTCTTTTAACTGAAAGTTGGCCTGATATAGCCTGGTCGGGCAGGTAGGACCAGGACCGGGCCTTATCAGGCTGGGCTTTTTAGTACTGGGCACGGGCTTTGCCTGTTTTGCTCATTTTTAGTGTATAGAAAGGCCGACACAGATTCTATTGACAATTCAAGCTCGAGTCCCATATTCTAACGACACGTTGAAGATAGTCTGATGTTCTATTTCTAACAGGGGGAACCATGAAGCAACGATTGCACATCATAAGCATCGTTGGGCAGCCATGCCTCCTTTGACCTTAAAGCTACATTAACCCACATGCGCATTCATTTTATGATTTTAATATATCTTGGCTACTGGCCGTGTATATGGCTGCTGGACAGCTTCCAAGCGGCCCAACCTCCCAGGCATGACGATACATAAAATCCTAGCGGCACACCCCTCCCGGTAACAAGATGACAACCAATATTAATAAACAATATCAGAACCTTGAGAAAGACCAAGACACTCTATTATCCAGGAAACTCTTACTAACTATCGGTCCATAGCAAGATCCAGGCATGCGCCGCCATTCCGGATATTTAGGGATGTTACTCCATGTGTTTGAATAGTGACGTAGGCGTCTAGCTCAGACATAGTCCGGCTTCCCACTCCCCTATGAGTGTTGCTTGGGGTATTATAAATACCCCAAGCTTATTCAATGCAAACCAACTATTTTCTACCCGCATTTACTCTCATTTATCATACTGCCTCCCGGCATCTCTCATATCACATACTTACTCTCACGCCGGAGCTTGGTCTTGGGTAAACCCCAAGGCGAGGCTAACGTGCGTTGTTCTTTGTTCAGGTTTACTAAGGGCTGCGGAGCACACGCGAAGGGTCCATTTCTACCTTGTACATGCCTAGCAGACTTTTACTATCATATCTGCTAATGTTCTCTAATACAGCTTAGAAATCTTAATTTAGAAATTTAGCAGATTATGAAGTTGGGAGACAAAAAATCGCCAGAGTAATTAAAGTCTACAATTACTTAGAGGGTGTCTGAAATTGCTCTGTAAGACAGCTAATCTACTTATTCCAAACACCTTCAAAATCGCTTATCTAAAGTTTTCAAAACCTAATTAATAAGCCTATAAAGGGTTATAATAAGCAATGTAGTAACAAAAACAAGGAAAAAGCTAGTGATTACCAAAAGGGACTTTCTCTGAAGGACGATGAACATGAAGTATGCATAACTTAGAAGCTCCTAAATTGTCTAATGCCCACCGCAAAGTTAACTGACTCTCTTTCACATCTTTCCCAACAGCCACATATATCTTATCTTCTTCATCAACTCTAGGACTAGGAGGTGTCTCCTCAACTATATCACTGCTATTTTCCATCAACTCTAGGACTATGCTATTATCAGCAGCATAATATGTAGGTACAAATGAATATGAAATACAAATGGAAATTTATATAAGATTCAAACACATTACTAAGAATGGATAGATAATGATGTAATCAGATATAAACAAAACTGAGACTGATGTAAATGGAATTTTACAATGATAATGAAATATGCTCTAGACACTTGTAAATGTAAATGGAATTTTACAATGATAATGAAACATTGAATGAATACTGTAGTATTTGAGAAATTACAAGTGCAAATTAAATTCATGTGTGGCTACCTTGACTCCAAAGGGTCCATGCATTAAATATGCATGGTGTTATTGCAAATGATACGTGGACAAAAGCACGTTGACCAAAACGACTATAAAGTTTTATTGACTCATAGTTTTCTAGTACTTTGCAAAGATGAAAAAGTAATTAAACGAGGGTATATTTCTCTTGCAAGAAGTTCAAAGGCATTTTTGTTATCCTCAAAGACAACGTTCTAGCTCTTACCTTCGCTATTGTCATTTAAATATACTTTTTCAGTTCTACATTTTAGCTCTCCAACTGTATCTTTCACTCTCGATTCCACAACATTATTTGTCTTGGGTGTGGAAAAACTTAACAAAGATCAAGATTAACAACATCAGACCTCCTCACGTTTTTTATTCACAACATCAAACTATCACTTCAAATGTAATATTTGGTTTTGAGTTCATATACAAGATACAAAAAAGAAAAACAAGATCAAACCCTAACAGATTTAGAGAGTGATTGGAAACGATTACACAGAGAAAACAATTAAGAAAAGAGCAAATGACACAAAAAGGTACTCAACTTAAGAGTCATTTCCAATCAAGGTATCGTACTTTTTTTCTTGCATAAAAAGGCATCCAACTTATATTTTTGGCCAATTTGGGTATTTTCGTTAAATATTTATCGACCATCTATTAAGTTTTACATTTCAAGTCCACCGGCCACTACCACTACCACTACCACCACCACCAATCATCTTCGCCACCACCAAGCCTCGCCACCACCATCACTAGCAAGCACCGCCTCTACCACCAACCCCACCCACCACCGCCGTAAATCACCAACTTTGAAACTGAGTGGGTCAACTTTGTTGATCCGGAACGAGCTTATAAGACTGATTGAAACATATGGTTCTTTTAACAAGACTATGCAATTTTAAATGATCAGAGTTTATAAATTAGAACGATTGAATGGAACACAATTTTGACGTTATATGGTCTCATCTATCTTTTTTTTTTTGAACAACAACTTTATTAAAAAACCACTAGCAAGAAGCTAGAAAATTAAAAAAAAAAAAAAAAAAATTAAATATCAAATCCATGTAAAGCATGGAAGCATACAAACCTTTATAGCTAGAAGCAAGCTAGTGCACTCCTCGGCGCTAGGTAAAAAATCACCATAAAGTTGCCAAATTTTTTGTCATGATCTAATGCATATAAAAGAAGACACGCCATTTTGAGGTCCCGATGTGTCTGGCAAAAAAAATTTAATCACCAAGTGAGTAAAAAAGGTCATACAACAGGAGTTTGTATACAAATTACTTATCATCATTAGAAAGAAAGAAAAATTAAGATGATCAGTGGTGGTAGCAGTGGCCGGTGGATTTGAAATGTAAAACTTAACGGATGATAGTTAAATATTTAGCGAAAATACCCAAATTGGCCAAAAATATAAGTTGGGTGCTTTTTTATGCAAGAAAAAAAGTAAGATGCCTTGATTGGAAATGACCCTTAACTTGGGTACCTTTTTGTGCCATTTACCCTTAAGAAAAACTATCAACTAATGAAGAGTAATAAGGCTTTATATAGCCATCCAACCCTAAGCTGCTCCAACTTTTCATAACTCCAGATTAAGCCTCTCAACTTTCATAACTTACATTTCCAGCCCCTGTAACTTATAAACAAGCAACAAAGTAAAACATAAAGAAACTTTAACTTTTTACCTTTTACCTTTTGCATGCATTTGCATAGAAGATGAACAAACTGAGCTTATAACTTAACATTCCCCCTTAAGCTTAGTTGTGGTACAAATCTTTAAGTTTTAGCATATTGCAAAACCTATTATGATCAACCACACTTAAGCCTTTGGTGAATATATCTGCCACATTGTCCTCAGACTTAACTTTCACATTCTTTATAATACCAGCAACTACTTTTTCCTTTAAAAAAATAGCCCAATCTCAAAATGTTTAGTCCTCTCATGAGAGACTGGATTAGCTGCAGTTTGTATTGCAGAACTATTATCACAGTTCACAGTAGGAAGAGACACTTTAACATTCAACTCATTCAGGATTTTCATAATCCAAATCACTTCACAAGTAACAGTGTTCATAGCCCTCTACTCTGCTTTTGCAGAGGACTTGGCTAAAAGAGATTGTTTCTTACTTTTCCAAGAAACCAAACTGTTTCCCAGAATCACAGAATATCCAGTTACCGACTTCCTTGTAACCTTACACTTAGCCCAGTCTGAGTCAACATAGACATTCAGATCTAGACTATCACTTTTATTAAATGAAATACCACTACCAGGAGAGTTTTTTTAAGTATCTGAAAACCCTAAAGGCAAGCCTTAGGTGAGATTGCATAGGAGCATGCATGTACTAACTTAGAACATGCACTGCATAACTAATATCAGGTCTAGTATGAGTTAAATAGATTAACTTCCCTACTAACTTCTGATAATTTGTTATACCAACTAAAGCCTCATCAGACACAACATCAGTGGTTTTGGCCACTTTATTTATCTTAACATTAATAGGAGTTTTGCAAGGCTTACAAGCCAACATACCAAACTCAGAAAGTAACTCTAATTTCTATGAGTTAAAACCAAACCATTTTCACCCTTAAGTACTTCAATTCCTAAGAAGTACTTCAACTTCCCCAAGTCTTTAATCATGAACTTACTTTTTAAAAACTCTTTCACTTTATCAATTTCATTCAAATAATTTCCTGTTATTACTATATCATCAACATAAACAAGTGTTATAAATATTTCTTGTTTTATTTTAGTAAAAAGAGAAAAACAATTTTTACTTTGAACAAAACCATTTTCAATAAGCACAGAAGTAAGTTTTTCATTCCATTTCCTTGAGGCTTGCTTTAAACCATACAAAGATTTAACAAGCTTGCAAACTCTTTTATCATCCTTATCAAAATATCTCTCAGGAAGACTCATATAAACATCTTCCACCAGATCACCAAATAAAAAAGCATTGTTGATATCAAGTTGAAAAATGGCCAGTCATATTGCACAAAAAGAGAAAGAATACATCTAACAGTTAAAATTTTAACTACAAGAGAAAATGTCTCCTCATAATTAATTCCTTCTTTCTGATTATACCCTTTAACCACATACCTAGCCTTAAATCTTTTAGCATCACCAGTTGATTTATACTTAACTTTAAACACTCATTTACCCCCAATAGCCTTTTTGCCATGAGGTAGATCAGTGATAACCCAAGTATAATTTTTGTTTAAAGCCTCCATCTCTAAATTCATAGCTTCTACCCATCTATTATAACTCAAAGCCCCACTATAAGTCTTTGGTTCATAAATTTTATTGATGCTAGTAGAAAAACTATAGTTCTCATGACTCAACTTAGACTAATTGACATGTTTATCTATATTATACTTCACTTTAGTATCAATATGAAAATCACTAAGCTTAGCAGGCATACCAGCTTTCCTAGAAGACCTTCTAATATTAACATTATCCTGTCTGTTTGGAATATCATTTGTAGGTTGAAAAATTTCATTAAATTCTTGATAAAAACTATCATCACCCTCAGATTCTTTATCATTTTCCACTACACCGCTGGTTGCTTTTACTAATAGATGACATCAAATAACGTCTATTTTTTTTTGGAACATCAATTTATTCGATTAAATAACGTCTATTTTAAAGCATCATTTATCCCATGTAATTAACCCATTTTGTTTAATTATTGCATGAATTGGTACTTAATTGTTTATATTTGTTATTTGCACTAATTATCGAGCATTGTGCAAAAGATGGAGAAAAAGACGTGTTTTGAAGCATAAACGAAGAGTTTGAGAAAGTCGATTGATTCTGACATCAATACGCCGTATCTAAAGACTTTGAAGAACTCAAGACCATTGCCTGACTTTGAAGAATATGTCGTATCCACATCAGTAGATACGCCGTGTATGATACTTTGGTCAAATATCAAGAAAAACATATTTTCAGCCAATACTCCGTATCCAAAACCTCAATACTCCGTATTGGTCTATACTTCGTATCCGAAGAATCAATACTACGTATTGGTCAATACTTTATATCCGAAGACCTAATACACCGTATTGGTCAATACGCCGTATCCAAAAATCAGATATGGCGTATCCAAACCAGCTCAAGAAAATTCTGGAATATTTTATTCGTGGAGCCCACACCAAGTTACCTCGATACGCCGTATTGGATTTCAATACGCCATATCGACCAATTTTCAGAGTCTATAAATACCAAATCCTAAATATGATTTAGGGTATGCTTTTTACCACCAAGTCCGATTTTCAGAAGATCTATGAAGCCATGAAGGTCATATAAAGTGGTCTAATCGATGGGAAAACTCTTGTAATCTCTACACTCCACTATACACGTTCGGTTAGCATTATGTTTAATCGTTCATCTATGATTTCGTGTATTGTTACAATGACTATCAGCTAATACCTTTAGGTATTAGCCATGTTTATGATAATATAATGTTTTGATTTGTCTTTATATCGATTGTTCTTTATTCGTTGCATATTGATTATGTTTATCACTTCATATCCGTTTATGTGCTTAATTATGTGTTTTTCCTATCATTCAACTGGATCTGGTCCTACATATTTAATGCGCTGCAACTTCGGTGTTGTTTGGGCGTAGGCTAAGAGTCTAGGATAAAAACATATAACGCTTATTCATATAGCTAGACTAATAGAATCACCAATAGAAAGCCCTGTTTCGATCTATGGTTAAGTGGATAGGTAGACTAAGTCGGTAACTTAGGATTACACATAACGTCTAGTTTCCATTGGTAGTTAAGTGGGTGTGGACTACTAGTATATGAATTTCCATTAAGCAGTAAGTTGGTAAAGCCTCTATGAGCTAGGATTCAATATAACCACCAATATAGTTTTCTAGATAAATTATAATCAACGGTGTGAGCTTTATGCGGGTTTAGGTTAATTGTGGCAGGATTAACTAGCGAAAAACCTTGAGTCTAAGGAGAAGATCCACCTAACTTTGGAATGATATACCACCAACGAATTAATACAATCATTGCACGAATAGACAATCAAGGTATATTATTAAATTAAACTGGCTAATACGTTTTCTTAAGATTTGACCTCTTCCCTATCTTTTGATTATCACTTGTGTGCGTTATTTGCCATCACCTTAGGATAATTAGAACTAAACTCGTGCCAGTCTCTCAGGATGAAAACCCCCCTTTGCGTTAGTTTAGGTTTAATTAGAATAATTAGGTTATATTAGTATTAAAACTAGATAGATAAAATACCAGTAGAATTAAGAGTTAACTTCCACTCTTAGTGATCGACACCCTACTTGCCACGAAACTCCATCTGACCGGGTACACTGCCCGTTAAAGTGTTGTTTTTAGGTATAGTCGGCATAAAATAAATAGTAAAACTTGATACATAAAATAACACCTACACAACGACACATCAAGTTTTTAGCGCCGCTGCCGGGGAGTGTGATTGTCTAATTTCTTGGTATTTTTAGTATAATTTTAGTTTTGTTTTTCTACCGTCTGCTGTTATTTTCTCAATCGAATACTGAATACGACGTATCCATTTTTCTGAATACTACGTATTCGGCATCACACATCAATATTGCGTATCCAGTTTACTGAATACGGCGTATTGACTGTCTGATACAACAGTAGTTTTAGTTAGCTTTCTCATTTAGTTTTCTAGAATACTTTTACTTCGAAATATGTGTTTTTTTAGGTATCGTTTTCTGGGAGCCTCCTTTCCCGTTCGATTACCCTACAAGGAGGTTGACTATTGAAAAAATATTGGATAAATTCATTGATGAAGGAAAACATGAACACGAGGAGATGGAAATATTTATTAAAGAGTTTAGAATCACCAACGAGCTTTTGTTAAGAAAACGAGGCAACTTATTGAGTGAGCTGAAGATCGAGGTAAACGAATTGTCAAAGGTTATGAGTAATGTTTTGATTCCAAAAAACAAAGTCAATGGAGTGGCAACTAGGGGAGGAAAGATAACGTCTGAAGCCACCCGTAGTAAAGAAATTAATGAAACTGGAATTAACAAGAATGAACCTCCCAGATTTGAATAAGAAGTGCAGGAAAAGCCGAAAGATAAATCCTCAAGTATTCATGAATGGACTACTCAACCATTGGTAAAACCACAACAATCATTTATTCCTTTCCCAAACCGGGTGAGAAAAGAAAAAGAAGAAGCACTGCAACATAAATTTTTAGAGAATCTGAAACAAAATGGATATTAGATTATTCCGTTATCGAGGCCTAGTGCAAAAAATACCAAATACATTATGTCCAAAATACGCCAAATATCTAAAGAGTTTACTGATGAATAAATCCAGACTTGAAGAAGCTTGTACAGAGACAACGAACGAAAGGTGCTCAGCTGTTTTGCTCGACAAACTGCCATTAAAAGAAAAAGACCCTATCCCTTGTCAAGTGTTGGAGAAACATAAGGAAGCAGAAGACTTGGCCGCAGATCACTTATCTAGGTTTGAGAATCCGCATATGGAGGTGTTAACTGAGAGGAAAATTATTGATAAATTCTTTGACGAGTATTTAATGGTGCTAAAATCCAAGTTTAATAACGATGAACGATGGTATGTAGATTTCTTTAATTATATTGTTGGAAAGGTTGTTCCCCCAAATTGGACCTTTGAAAAAAGAAAGAGGTTTTTTTCGCAAGTCAAGACTTACTTCTGGGAGGAACCCTTATGCATTTAAACTGTGCGCGGATAATATAATGAGAAGATGTGTGGCTGGAAGTGAAACCCTCAAAATTCTGGCACATTGTCATTCGGGACCTACTGGTAGGCATCATAGTGCTAATGTTACAACAAAGAAGGTTTACGAGTTTGGATTTTATTGGCCTAGTGTCTTTAAGGATGCTAATGAGTACGTAAGACGATGTGATACATGTCAAAGATCATGAAACATATCTTCAAGGAACGAAATGCCTCAAAATAGCATTCAAGTATGCGAAGTCTTTGATGTTTGGGGATTAGATTTTATGGGACCATTTCCCCAATCTAGAGGTAATAAATACATATTAGTAGATGTAGATTATGTGTCCATATGGGTAGAAGCTCAAGCATTACCTACGAATGATGCGCGTGTAGTAGTTAAGTTTTTAAGAAGTTTATTTGCTAGGTTCGGAGTTCCTAAAGCTTTGATTAGTGATAAAGGGACACATTTTTGTAATTCCCAGCTTAAAAAGCTTTATAAAGATATGGAGTGACTCGCAAATTATCCATGGCGTATCATCCTCAAACTAATGGACAAACTGAAGTTACTAACATGGTTATTAAGCGTATTCTAGAGAGACCAGTGGGGGTACAATCCTAAAGATTGGTCGAAAAAACTTAACGATGCATTGTGGACATTTAGGACGGCCTACAAAACACCCACAGGATTATGGGAAAGCATGCCATTTACCCGTGGAGATCGAGCATAAGGCACATTGGGCATTAAAACAATGCAATATGGATTTAACGCTTGCTAGCGAAAGTCGTCTTATGCAGCTTAACGAGTTAGCCGAATTGAGAGATGGTGCTTATGAGAATACTAGAATTTACAAAGAACGGACCAAAAAATGGCATGATTCTAGACTTCATGGTGATAAATATTTTAAGGTGGGCGGCAAAGTGCTACTTTATAATTATCGTCTAAAGATGTACCCTGGAAGACTTAAGTCAAAATGGAGCGGTCCGAACATTGTTAAAACGGTATATCCATATGAGGCTGTAGAAATCATTGACAAAAACGGGTTTAAGTTCAAAGTCAATGGACAACGATTGAAGAAATATTATGAATGTGGCATTGACAAAGAGGATGATGAATTTATAGAGTTCGAGAATGGTGTAACGTGAGGCTGAAGGGAGTCTAACTTAAAGACTCTCACAAAAACAAAAGTGCTTGCCGGGAGACAACCCGAAATGTTATTTATTTTTATCGAGTCTGTCTTCCTAGACATCAATACGGCGTATCCGCTCCATACCATACGAAGTATTAAATGTTTGGACGTTATCAGTCCTTTATTTTTATGCACTTTTAAACATTATTGTCAGTTCTGGCAATACGGCGTATTCATGCACATGATACGGCGTATTAGTCTCATGTACAGTTTGTTTAGTTTTGTTTAAATTTACCATAGGTACCGAGATAGGAATGCATCGTTTTTCCTACATTTTGCAAAGGACCTCGTTGGAAGAAAAGAAATCGACAATGTTGGTGAAGAATCTACATCTGGAAATTTCGAAGTGTTGGAGTCTTGAACTTCAAGACGGTTGTTCAACACTATCTTGCTCATTAAGCCTACATGGAGAATCTACCGAGCAAAATATCAGGGGAGTTTCTCATTCTAATTCTTTTTAAATTCCATTTTTAATGTTTTGTCTATACAACGAGGACGTTATATAATTCAAGTGGGGGGGATGGGAATTAGAATGTATACTTGTCCTATTTTTTACACCAAAATGCTTAAATTATGCTCAAATTTAAAAAAAATTCAAACATACTTTTATAAAATTACTTGTTACATAACCCTCACACAACAACCCTTATTAGATATTGTAAGGATTTAACCTTATCCGTTTCCAAATGTTTACCCAAATTCTACAAAATATGAGTATGCCGGTGATGTTGTAGACTTTAGAAATTGGCTTGGTATATCTATTCGAGCTCATAGTGATGAGTACTATGGATTTAGATGGAGTAACTTGTTTAGATTGGTAAAAATTTTAGGATTACACCCAAAAATCCTATACATGTTGCTTATTAACTAACTACACTGGTTAGTTAACCCCCGTATAAACCCTTTGTTTACTCTCGCTATAAGAGTAAGGTACCCTAGAACAACTCGTAGAGCCAATCCTTTAGGAATTACACCAACTATTTGTTTCGTTACACCTTAGCCTACCCTGTTAGATTAAGTCCATTTACAGTTGCTAATTGCTTAAAGTGTAAAGTATGTATTTCTCGAGTTTTGTGTCATTTTCTATCTTTGGTACGGTTGGAAGAAATTTGCACATTGCAAATGGGAATGTATAAAGTAGTCAAAACTCATGTATTTTTACTACCATCATAATTATTGGTACGTCCGAAGAATGAAGAATTATCAAAGGAATTATCCGGAATTATTGTGATCGTGAAGATGGAATTACATCGAGATTCATAGATAGTTAGATAAAAAAAATAGAAAAAATTAGAAAAACCGCAACAAAAAAAAGAAAGAAAATTTGAAGATAATCGTTTCACAATTACCGAAGGAATTATACGAAGGTTCGATTATTCGTTGACACGTCTTATAAGTCAACGATGTAGAGTATTGTATAAAGTGGTATATATCGACACTTGTCTTGTAAAAGTATGTAAAGTTTGGGATGATTGGGAAGTTGACCATTACGGGAACGCCAACTTAGGTTGTTGTTTTTGATCTATGATCAAGACGTTTGATGTAGTCGTCGTAAGACTTCAACACGAAGTTTTACAACTCCCTAGGCAGAGTACCTAACTGTTGTAGTAGTAGTTTTGGCAAGACTCGGGGGTTGTTATCGTTCTCTATGGAATAGGTTGGGAAGGCTTGATCACGGTCTAACAGAATTTTAGGGGTTGAAAGAAGATTATTTTTGTATTTTTATGTTTTATGGAAAGCAGGTAAATCATATATTTAAGAGGTTTGGTTGGTTTTAGCTATTAAACTAAATAAACTAAGCTAATGGTGATAACAATATAATAAAGAGGTTGTGTTCAATTAATCATGTATTACTCCCTAGATTGCTTCTCCTAGTGTTGTTGCTTTGTCACACTTGTGATAATCTATGTAATTATTTCCTAAGTCATGAACGAATTACACGAACCCGCCATCTATTTAATATTCTCTTAAGGCAACGCACAAGTAAGGTAGTATGAAGACTATTACAAGGCCCCTAAGAGTATATTAAATGTATTTGAAATATATTAAGAGTGGATCAACCATATTAGGGGGCAAAGTAGTATGAAGACTGTTACCCGATGATATCCTTTCTACACAATCATGTTTCCCTAGACATATCAATAACAATACAGACAAAAGCTGGTTTTCTAAAGCCTAACATGCATATTCATCACAAGAAGCAACACCACTAAGATCTACATTCTAGGTTTCATACAATCATAAATGAACACAATAGGAAGATTAGCCAAGCATGTTATAAGTAAACCAAGAAGATAAATTAATCACACAACACATAGACATATTGAATGATTATTGATAAATGATCTTACTTGATTAAAACATGAATTGAAGGACTTACAATAGGGTTTTGAAGCCCTAAAACAGTCCTAAAAAGCTACCAAACGAACTAGGGTTAGTCTCCCTTTATTACTTTAAAGTTACAAACTTATAACCCTAATTTCGGGTTTGTATATATAGGAAAATCGCTACGACGATGTCGCAATTTAATCGTGACGCCGTCGTGAAAGAGAATATTCTAGATAATGGTTTGGGTCGTGCATTCTGACGCCGTCTTGAGATCTTGTGACGCTGTCTTGGTAAGAATTGTGACGGCGTCACGTGTAATCTGTGACGCCGTCTCCAGCTGCTGAGAACATAATCTTGAGAGATGTTGGTGTAGGTCTGTAGTCTTGTCCGTTTCTTCTTTAAATGAGCCCAAGTCACGTGTATTTCCTCAAAATGCCTTCCAAATGCTGAATACCTAAAAAGGAACGATTAAGTACCTATTTTGGGCATAAATGCACGATTTAGGAGGTTAAACGACCCTAAAAAGTGTATAAAATGACACCTCATCAAATACCCCTACACTTGGGATTTGCTTGTCCTCAAGCAAATGGGCTTTTCTACCTAGACAATAGCAATATTAGAGTCATTTTACCTACTCTTTAAAAGTACTTTACAGCACAACCTTCTAGACCTCGTAATTAAAAGCATGGAAAGTATATACTAGCATCTCACATAAGTGTTTGTGATTCTATCTTTCTCTCGGGTGTATAACAAATTATAACATAAGGGGAAACGGAAAATCAACACTCATTACCTGTCATAGCATATAAATTACCATAGGCGGGAAAACCAACACTCATTACCATGACATAGCATATAAATTACCATAGGCTTGATAAAGGATCAAACCTCCCACCGCTAGGTACCAGCATAATAACATTACATCTAAGAGTGTCTTTTAAAGGGTCGTATGGCGTAGGTGTAAGATAACATGTAATGGAAACTTAAATGGATGAGATACATTTGAGTGGTGACTTTAGGTGAATTTGGAGTGGAAGGGTTAGCTAATATATACAGTAACGAAAATACGTTGGTGTTGCGGTTGCTAAACGCCTACGAAGGACTCAGACGAAGATATGATACAAACACTACACAACCATCTACATCATTCTCTTTTTTTTCTATTTTTCTCTTCTTTTTTTATTGAATAACATAATACATCACTTGGGGTTTATAACACGTACCTCTACACCTATACAATCTAACTAACGACCCATATTGAGGTGGATCAAAATAACATGGGGATCATCTAACAAACATATGGGGGTATTGATTTAACTTTTCTTCCCCATTCTTCCGCAAAATAAATACTACCATGAATCCCAATCGTCCCAAAACTGTATTTACAAGGATAAGGACTTAGCAACCGTGTACTCAAATAATTAACTTGGGTTAAAACAATAATGTACCAAAAGCGAGTACATACAAAATAGGCTAAGGTGATTTGGGTGTAATGATTGGTTAAGGGTAAATAATGCTCTTCATTAATAATCTGGAATCCACCAAAAAATTACAAGAACCGTAAAAAGGGGAAAGGCCGGAGGGTTGTACTAGGGTATCCTGCACTAAAAATGAGTGCATAGCAAGGGTGTGGGATAGTTTATATGATCGTTGTGACCATCCTAACAGTTACAGGTTTAAAACATAGGTTAATCCTAGTGCCTCTTATCTATCAAATCCTAATACTTACTATGCGTGATCTCGTGATGCTCACAAAAACAAGTTCTAGAATTTAATATACTACCGGTACACTCTCATAATTTACTACCAATCCCTCAATGCTCCGACCATAAAAGGCGACAAAAGACCACACGTACACATCCTAAAGACGGAATAAAAACATGGATTGTCTCGCAGAGTCATTTCCATAACTCGAGAAGGCTAAAGGTATAAACTATCTTGGGCATCAATAATAGATACCCGAATTCCTAAAGATCTAAAGGCGAACCTTACATTTTTGGGGTGGAATTCTAGGGGTTATGTGCTGTCATAATAAATCCTATCTATGAGAACGCTATTAAAACTCGGTTTCATCGGTATGTAACTAAAAACTTTATATTTTTTGGTCAAAAAATTACCTTTTTATGCTATGTTTCGATGAAAATACCCATCATTAATAAGGACAAAGCCAAATGAAAAAAATAAAAGAATAGTTTTCAAAGGCTTATTTCCCCCTACACTTAAGTTGAACATTTTTCCCAATGTTCTATAGAAGTACCCGTAAAAATGAATTAAAGGAAAAAGAAAACAAGTAAAAGAAACTAGTACTCCCCTGGTTTGCTCAATAATGGAGAAGAAACATGCGATAACTGGTTAAATCGTCCTCCAAGAATCATCTAATGAAACTTCCTAAGAACTTTCAAGCTTCTTCTCATCAAATATAACTTGTAATCAGAGACAAAGACAACTATACCAAGCATAAAATGTGCGATAGACAAATATACAATGTGAAATTAGGGTTGACTCTATAATTCAGTAAAGATAGGATGAGAAAATTGTTAATCTCATGGTTTTGCAGATTTACAAAAGAATAGTACATATTTTAAATGTTGTACAAGTTACATTTTCAAAAATAATTAAAAACTTTAAGTTTTCTGGACCTGGGCGTTTGACGCCGTCATGATTACTCTAACCCCGTCACAGGTGTCGTGGTGACGGCGTCACGTATAAATCGTGACGCCGTCACGTGTAAATCGTGACGCCGTCTCCACGTTCTGTGAAAACAAAATTTTTGTTTTTGATGAAAAATTTCCTGCACTTGATTCTTGTACAAATAGATGCATAAAACTTGAGTTTTGACAATTCAATCATATGACTCGAAACTGACGCGAATTAATCTAAACAATTTATTTTACATGTTTGAATTTGGTTCTAAAAACCGGATAATTCCCATACACTTATTTTGTTACAAAATACCTTTGATTGCAAATAAGACGAAGTTACAAACAAACAAAGCATGATTACAAACTAATTTAAACATAATAAAATAAACGATAAAGAATTAAAACACACAAGACACTCCTAATATGCGATAAAAGTAAATATTAGGTTGCCTCCCAAAAAGCGCTTTTCTTTATTTACGAGTCTTGTAGCTAGACTCGAAGTCACACGTTCTTACGTGTCATAGAAGTGGTCCAAGTCGATGATTTCCCTTGGACTTTCTCTTTCGGAGATCTTCCTAGTGGTGGGAATTAATTGTAGGGTTTTGGTGAACTCTTCTCCGTCGGGGTCAATTAATCTAATCTTGGCATGCCATGCCCCATCTCCGTTTTTGGGCATCTTGTCCCAATTAATTGGATTTTCAATTAAGCTTTCTGACTCCCACATATTACTCTCAAGGTTAATGGGTATGGCTCCTAAGAAATCCACCATTCTCCTAAACACTAAGGTATCTTTAAAAGGATTAAGCTCGACATCTCTAGCAATTTTCCATTCTCCAGGTAAATGGCCGTCTAAGAAGTCCTTCCTAACATAATAAGGGGTTTGTGCGCCTACTCCATCCGATCGAGGTCGTGGTTTGTATGATTCCCTTTTTCTAAGTGTGGTCCAATAAGGTGTTTCCTCCTCTCCTAAGTCGACTCCTTTTACTCCGAATACTGACCCAGTGATTCCTTCTCCTACCGTTATTTTGGCCATCTTACAATCTATAACAACGTTAGCAGTAGCTAGGAATCCTCTTCCCACTAGCAAAGGGGTTTCGAGGTCCTTATTTATATCAATCACGTAGAAGTTATTTAATAGTTTTTGTTTTCCTATGTGGACTTCTACGTCTTTCACAATCCCAACGGGGTAGGATTTGGTTCTATCAGCCAATCCAAAGATATGGTCAGTCTCTTCTAATAGTCCGATGTTAAGCTTTTTAAAGAGGTAAAGTGGGATTATGTTTACGCATGATCCTAGATCAGCCAAGGTGTCGAAAGGTTTTGAGTCCCCTAATCTACAAGGTAGAGTGAATAACCCAGGGTCTTCCATCTTTGCAGGTACTTCACCTTGGAAAAATGTTGATCCAATTTTGCCTAGTTCTAAGCTCTCTACGTATTTATCTAATATAGCGTTATAGATTGGAGCATAAGCTAGGACTTCGAGAACCGGTAGGTTAAGATGTAAATCCTGGAATTCATCTTCAAGAGTTGGTTCGGGTTCTTCCGATTGTTGCGGTTCGATCCCCATCTTGGTTTGCAGCAGGCTTGCCTGGGAAATATCTGCCTCATTAGAATGTGCTTTTATAGCATTGATAGAAGTGGAGGGGTGAGACGAGCATTGGGGGTCATCTGTTAGGTAAGAACAAGCAGAAAAAACTGGGGAAATGCTCAGTTTTGGGTTCTTAACTGTGTCGGTAGGTAGTGCTCCTGCTATTCGATCAGTGATGGCTTTCAACACTGTGTCAATTTTATTGGTCATCTCACCTTGTTGTCGTTTGAAATCGTCTTCAAACTTGGACAATCTAGTGTCTTGAGATGCCATGAAGTTAGATGCCAACCCTTCTAGACTTGAATGATTGTTAAAGCTTTGAGGATGGTTGTTGAAGGAGCGGTTCGGGATCGAACCGTTGGGTTGGAACTGGTTAGGTAGGTTTAAAAAATTATTTTGAGAAATTTGGGGTTGTCTCCATCTAAGGTTTGGGTGACTTCTCCATGATGGATTGTAGGTGTCACCAAGATTATTTTGCTCGGGCTTGAAAGTATACCACTTACCTTCCGCTTCATCGGTACGTGAGGATGCATATTCAACAAAGGCTTGTTCGGGATCTTCCATGCAATACTGAGTGTCGTGAGGACCACTGCAGATCTCACATGAAGTAGTGACTTTGTTCACTTGAGTAGGTTATGTCAGAGCAAGATAAGCTTCCATCACGCGTCAGACTTAATTTTCGAGCTCGATTAGACGGCGGTCGGATGTACTCGGGACATCGTGAGGCAAAGTGATTGCCTTGACCGGCTTAGCAAAATCCCTTGGGTCGTTCCAACTTTCATTGTCATAGAGGGCGGGGTCCTCTAATAATGCCCATGATTCATTGGCGTTAAGGTCACGAAGCTTACCACCAGCCGATTGGTCAATGGTTCATCTTGTGACAGGATTTACATGGTCATAAAAGATTTGGTTTTAGAGCCAAAGGTCGATGCCATGATTAGGGGATTTTTGTAGTAAGTCCTTAAAACGAGTCCATGCTTCAGATAAATATTCTCCATGATGTTGTTGGAACATCAGGATATCATTACAGAGTTTTGCGATCCTTCTCTGTAGAAAGAATTGAGTAAGGAAACGAGTAGTAAGATCCTCCCATGTGGTGATGGATCCTGTTGGAAGACGTTCAATCCAATTGCTAGCTTGATCGCGAAGGGAAAATTGAAATAAACGCAGGCGCGTTCTTTCCCTATTTTAAGCATCAAGGTCAAGTGAGTCCACAAGTTTTAGGAAATCCTTGAGGTGTTGGTTTGGATCCTCGAACCGAAGTCCGTAGAATGAGCATCCGTTTTGCACCAATCGGATGGTGTCGGATCGAAGAGGTACCATGTTGCTCCATACGGGGAGCTCAATGGTATTTCTGTAGCCCTCGTGGCTAGGTTTGGAGTAGTCTCCAAGAGTACGGATAGGATTCTCGTCTCCCATGGTGGTTGACGAGAATGGATTACGAAACAAATAACACAAGGAAAAGATACACTACGAGAAAGCTAATATACGGAAATTAAATTCTCACTTGAAAGGATTCAAGCGAGTAGAACTAAGCTAAACTATGATCAAAACCTAACTATTCCCCGGCAGCGGCGCCAAAAACTTGATGCGGTCGTCGTAAGACTTCAACACGAAGTTTTACAACTCCCTATGAAGAGTACCTAACCGTTGTAGTAGTAGTATAGGCAAGACTCGAGGGTTGTTATCGTTCTCTAGGATAAAAGGTTGGGAAAGCTTGATCACGGTCTAACAGAATTCTAGGGGTTGAAAGAAGATTATTTTTGTATTTTTATGTTTTAAGGAAAGCAGGTAAATCATATATTTGAGAGGTTTGGTTGGTTTTAGCTATTAAACTAAATAAACTAAGCTAATGGTGATAACAATATAATAAAGAGTCTGTGTTCATTTAATCATGTATTACTCCCTAGATTGCTTCTCCTAGTGTTGTTACTTTGTCCCACTTGTGATGATCTATGTATTTATTTCCTAAGTCATGAACGAATTACACGAACCCGTCGTCTATTTAATATTCCGTTAAGGCAACGCACAAGTAAGGTAGTATGAAGACTATTACAAGGACCCTAAGAGTATATTAAATGCATTTGAAATATATTAAGAGTGGATCAACCATATTAGGGGGCAAGGTAGTATGAATACTGTTACCCGATGGTATCCTTTTTACACAATCATGTTTCCCTAGACATTTCAACAGCAATACAGACAAAAGCTGATTTTCTAAAGCCTAACATGCATATTCATCACAAGAAGCAACACCACTAAGATCTACATTTTAGGTTTCATACAATCATAAATAAACAAAATAGGAAGATTAGCCAAGCATGTTATAAGTAAAGAAAGAAGATAAATTAATCACACAACACATAAACATATTGAATGATTAATGATAAATGATCTTACTTGATTAAAACATGAATTGAAGGAGTTACAATAGGGTTTTGAGGCCCTAAAATAGTCCTAAAAAGCTGCCAAACGAACTAGGGTTCGTCTCCCTTTATTACTTTAAAGTTACACACTTATAACCCTAATTTCGGGTTTGTATATATAGGAAAATCGCTGCGACAGAGTCGCGTTTTAATCGTGACGCCGTCGTGAAAGAGAATATTCTAGATAATGGGTTGGGTCGTGCATTCTGACGTCGTCTTGAGATATTGTGACCTCGTCTCAGTAAGAATTGTGACGGCGTCACGTGTAATATGTGACGCCGTCTCCAACTGCTGAGAACATAATCTTGAGAGATGTTGGTATAGGTCCGTAGTCTTGTCCGTTTCTTCTCCAAATGAGCCCAAGTTACGTGTATTTCCTCCAAATGCCTTTCAGATGTTGAATACATGAAAAGGAACGATTAAGTACCTATTTTAGGCATAAATGCACGATTTAGGGGGTTAAACGACCCCAAAAAAGTGTATAAAATGACACCTCATCAATGTTTGTAAATAGTTGTATCTTTATCATGGTAACAGTCAGGAAAAAGTGTCTAGCAACTTGTATCTTAGACTTAATCTATTTGTTTTGTAATTTCTATTTATTAACAATATATTTCCCTTTCCTAATCATTAACCATGGGCTTTACGTGAATGAGGATGTGATCGAACATGCATGTCTATTCCGTCGTTACGACCATGTATGCATGATTCAACTGCCTTGTAGGTTTATTACTATTGGTGTAAGTTAGAAGATCCCCACCCTATATCATTCTTCATCCTAACCCTTGGTTAAACTCGAATGAGGATGTGATCGAACACACATGTCTATTCCGTCGTTACGGCCATGTATGTGTGCTTCAGCTGCCTTGTTGGTGTGGTAATTTTGGTGAAAGATTGTAGAATGATCAACCCTTAACCTTATAATAAAAACCCATTTTACCTTTATAAACTTGTTACTCCTTAGCTCTAGTGGTGGAGATGCGTATCCTTGCCAAACTTATGATAGAATACTCATCACGACCGAGCAATTGAGCGAACTAGTTACATGTTACCACATAGATTAGTTGAGTGATTTGAGTGTTTTCATCTACCTATTTCGTGAGGTGTTTGGTTGTGTACTTGTAATAGATCAAATAAATGCTTAATGGAAAAATCCTTAGGGATACATTTTTGTAAACTTCTAAAGGCTACTTGAGGACAAGTACGATTCAAGTGGAGGGATATATGATGACATCAAATAACGTCTATTTTATAGCATTTGTGGATAAGAATCTATCGGGACTGACAACTCCCCCACCTGGAATTTCTGGTCGACAAGTTGACATGGTGCATTTAACATTGAGAATCTTTTAGGATTGTTGGCAATCATCCTATACATTTGGGCACAAACTAGTTAAGGCTTCCGGGGTCATGAGCTTAGTGCATAATCAAAAGTGTTTGACATGATGAATGTGTTTTTCTCCTTTGTCTACTTACCTATTTTGGACTATGGAATAACGTACATAGTCTTGGCTATTACTGTTTTTGGACTTCGGAAACGTTTAGTCCACCCATTTACTTCGATCTTGATGGTCCACTACTGAACATTACTAGATTTATTAAATCTCTACTTGGATTTCGGAAATAACACTTTTAAATGTTGTAACGCTACTTTTTCATTCTGAAATACTTCATAAATTATTACAATACTAGCTTTTACTTAAAACCTAATGAATTCACAACTTTATGTTGATCGTTTTTGCATGATTTCTCAGGTTATTATTTGCTAGTGAGCATTGAGCGCATCGAGTCGCGCGGATATATTGTGAACGTATTTTTAATAATTGAGTACCATTAAATAATTTGTAAACTCTGATTTTTAATATAACAGAATGTGAAATTTATTTTAAACGACTCTTTTGAGTCGTTTTTCGTGACACTTTTTTTTTTTGGGTGTTTTGTGCCCTGAAGTAGCACCCCATTGATACATTCCCTGCGTGTCATGATTTTTGGGTGTTACAGATGGTATCAGAGCTGAAGTCATAGAGAACTAGGTCGTTTTCAAAACCTAGACTATGACCATGTTTTTCAAAATATAGAGTCTCTCCTTGTTTTATCCGATATCCGTGCGCGCTTGCTCCCAGGTAACTTATATGCTCTCTTTTCTCCCTCTACAATACATGGATATATGAGTATTAAATACTAGACTATGAATTTTGTTTCCATTACATCTATCATATGACGACTTACACTATTTACCTTATATCGGTCTGTTATATAAATATTAAACATTCTGATTTTTGTGTACTTCCTGATTTCTCATTTTACTCCCTTAAGCGTCAATGCTGGTATTATATATGGATACCTATACATATGGGATAATTTCTTCTTGATCTCTTACGATTAACTTCGATCATTTACGCGACTTTACTTTATTCTCTTTTGATGATATCGAAAATTCGGCATATTTTGTAAATTCTACTAGTTACTTTACCATTCGACTCTGAGTTGGAACACTCTTCTTATGATTTTGAATCGCATATGTTGTTTCGTAATCCATCGTTTTGAAGTCTTCCAGTTGATGGGAGTACGACAATTAACTTGTCACCTCATACGTATCACTTTGGAGCACCTACCTTTAAAACACGACTTTTTACGTTTATTTTGTTGATTGAATAATTCTTTACGTTCATTCTTTATGACTATTCTGCGTTTGTTCGATATCTTTATACTTGTTATGACCTATCGCTTTACAAACAATCTCGATGTCAATCTATAGACCATTTAGTTGTCACTCCTATGAGCTAACTTCATGGTTTACTATTACTGACAATTTCAATTTCGTTATAAAACTATTTGATACATTTCCTACATCACACTATTTTGACGAAAATGAGCATTACATCATTGGACCTCAAATATACATAGCTTAATCACCTATGTATATTTGGTGCATAGACTGATTACCTATGCATTCGAAAAGACCATGACATGCTTGAGGAGTAATCACCTTAAAACCTACACCTCTTCATCAACACAATTTCGGATGAAATATCCGCATCTTTCTCCGAACCCGTACCTTCGTCAAGTGTCGCAACTTGAGCCTTGAGGACAAGGCTCATTTAACGGGGAAGGACTGTAACATTCCGTATTTTCAGGTCATTTTCGACGTCATCTATTTTACGAGTTTCCGTGAGTGAGTGTCGACATTTAACATTTTATTTGTCGATAATAAATATTTTCGTATTTTATTATGAAAAATTTGGAGAAGAATTGATAATTTTTATTTTTGACTGTTTTCGTGGTCGAGTCAACGGTTGATCGCGCGTTCGTTAATCGTTCTGAGCATCGTAAAAATTTACGACATGTCTCGCTATATATTCTTATGATCAAAAAATAACATTTATGACCACGTCAATATTTATATTCTCGACCTTGGTCATAGGCTCCGATTAATTAATAAGATATTTATTAGATATTTATAAGATATTTATTAGATATTTATCTAAAATATCTTTTAGATATTTTCCTTTAACTTAACCCTAGTTAACTTAACTAGAGTTTCTTAACCTTAGTTAAGCCCTATATAAAGGCTTAACTAGTAAGAAAAACATACAAAACACATTCCTAAGGTGTAAAACACAAAAATCTCTCTCATTTCTCTCATCATATATCACGGCTCAAAAACATCTCCATAACACATCCATACTTTGATTTTCTAGATCAAAATACAAGTTGTTTTTTCTTACATCTATTCTAAGGAGGTTCTAAGAAAGATAGGGAGGGTTTGATTCTCGTTTCGAAGATTTAAGAAAGTTTGTGCAAGATTCGGGTTTCAAAGGATTAAGGGTTTTTTCTAGTGTTATAATCTCGAGTTTGATATCCAAAACAAGGGTTTAGATCATTTGTTCTTCATCATTCATCCTTCCTAAGGTTATCTAAATACCTTTATACTTTTCATTTCATGATTTTATGTTTCATATGTTTTATTTACTAAATTACCATTTAGGATTTTCTGTAATGGGTTTTGATTAAAGTGAGATTAAAACACTTGTTATCTAGAAAATCTTGGACAAAACATGACCTAATGGACCTAATATATGTAAGACATAAGATATTAAGGGTTCTAATGGGTTTGTAACAAAGTGGTAAAGCTAAAAAGTCCTAAAAACAAGTTTTAAACACATTTTGAGAAAAATATCTTAAGGGGCTGTTTGTAATTCGAAATTTACATATATGTTTTATGATTTTATAAAATACTACATGTCACAAGGATCGGGGGGGACATAAAGAACTCGACAAACACCGATTAATAACGAAGAAGATACACTATTTACAAGTTTTTACGATAGTTAAATACTTTTATAAAACAATTTTTATTAAAAAGTACTATATCATCATAGAAACTTATACTTCTAGAAACATCAATAATATGATAAAACTTTCAATTACAAGAACGTGCTCGAAAGAATCACTAAAATCGGAGTTAAAACGAATAAGTTATGACGATTATACGATTAAGCAAATTAAATTTATATAAATTATTACTCTTCATGAATAGTAAAAGTACTATTCATCAGCAGATTTTAACTTTTTAAAAATACGATTATTTGATACATCTTTCAAATACGAAAGCGTGAACGAAGGAAACGTACACAACGGGTTTAAAACGAGAAAGTTACACACTATTTTCTAACTTGTGCACTATTTCCTGAGGTGAATAGTGTTGGTTCGTTTTTAAACGGAACTATAACGAGTAAATTACGACATTTTCGATAATTAAAGTTTATAAAAGTAATTTTATAAACTATGAACAGTAAAAATCACTATTCATCAGTGAATTTATCTTTATAAAATATAATACCTCTTTTAATAACAAAAACGTACTCGAAGGAATCACTGAAATCGGGATTAAAACGAATAAGTTATTACGATTACAAGTTTACGCCAATTAAAGCCTAAAACGACAAACGAGCTGTTGTGAACAGTAATTTTACTATTCATCACAGAATCTTAAAAACTTGAAAATGTAATATTTTGATCGCTCGTCTTACTACGAAGACGTGGACGTAAGAAACGCGAGCAACGGGCTTAAAACGACCAAATTAGGTCATTTTTACGAAAAGTATATTTATAAACGTTTTCACTTTATAAATATTATTTTACTAAAACGATTAGTCGGTGATTATGCTATATAGAATATTGAGTGGTTATCAAAGTGCTATATTACTAGGGAGTTTCATAATGAGGCCTCTTCGGATGGCGTATCGACGATGTTGTTGGATTTACGATTTAAAGTATCCTAACTCCTCGAACGTCATGTCATGACCTCTTTAATTATGATAGCCCGAACGATAGCACGACGTAACTACTATAAGATTATATTGAATGTTATAAATTGAAGTACTCGGTACTTATACGACCTTAATTTAAATAGGTTGCATCAAACGTTTTGCGTGACATTTTATCTGTGATTATTGGACTATCAGTACTCAAGGTGAGTTCATAGCCCCCTTTTTACTACTTAATTGTTTTACAAACTCTAAGGGGTGAATTACATTGCTTATTTTACTATTGGACACAAGTGTTTTTCTAAGTGTTTTCAAAGTGTTTTAAACTGTATGCTATCCAGATTACTGCCTGAATATTATTGCCTAAGTTACCACTATTGCCAATTAAGTCCCTACTATATCATGAACCGTCAATTGCTATTGTAGTGAGCGCGAGTGTTGTGGATAGATCTATCGGGACTGACAATCCCCACCTGGAATTTCTGGTCACAAGTTGACCATGGTGCATTTAACATTGAGAATACTTTTAGGTTGTTGGCAAGCATCCTATACATTTGGGGCACAAACTAGTTAAGGCTTCGGGTTCATGAGCTTAGTGCAATAATAAACGTTTTGGACTACTAAATGTGTTTTAGAGTCTATTATTACATCGATCTTGTGGTCCACCAATTTACCAATAAACCTATGATTTCACTCAACCTTTGTGTTGACTTTTAGCATGTAAATTTCAGGTCCTAGGGTATGAAGACTGAAGGGAGCCGTGGCGGATATCTATGAAGATGGATTCTGTGTTTTATCTAAATTATATGCAACTTTTGTCTTTCATAAAACTTAAGTCATCTTTTGAGATTTTGTTTAAATGTATGTTGGATGTTTATGACATCAAAAACTTATGGGACCTAATGTATTAACTCTGATATTTTGCTATAAATGAAATATTATCTTAAAACGTCAATTCTTGGTCATTTCCTATATCTTGTTTGTTGTACTTGAAGTAGCACCCCAATGTTACTATTCCGCTGCTATCTGATTTTGGGGGTTGTTACAATTTCATCATTATTTCGCTATTTATTTTTTTTTCTTTTCTCGTGCACGTTTACTTTTAATTTTAATAGTTATTTTCTTTTCATTTATTTTCAAATAATACAGAATCCTTCATCGCTACCGATATCCACGCACGCGTATTCCTCATCCTTACTTGCTTTTTCTGATTATCATTATTGCTATATATAGAACCTTATATATATATATATAATAACTTGGTTTTATATTCGATTCCGTCTTACTCTAACTTTTTGACATGATCAATATCTATATCTACAGTCAATTATATACCCTGATTATTCAAGATTATTTTACATCATCCTTCTATTTCCTTTTCCCCTCCATCATTATCATATCCCTTAACTCTGCATACCTTTACAAATTCCCTAACTGAATTGTACACGTATGTTTCCAAAATCATGCACCCAGAATTTAAGAAGAAATCCGTTAGAAGATATAAAGGCACGTGTTGCAAAGCCATTGAAAAATATGAAAAGACTAGAGCTGACTCAAACAATACTGGTGATCTGGATCACAAATACTTAGGACTGTTGTGCCCAGAGATGGCGATGGATTTCGTATAAGACATTTATGAACGGCGAAGCCTCACTCTTTCAGCGGGACTGAAGGCGTAGTCGACTGAAACTTGGTTTCGAAAATAAAGAGCAAGTGTTTGAGATTTGAACATGTGCTGAAGATGACAAGAGTGCAGTTTGCTATGTGCACGATCGAGGTCGTGTCCCTAACCTGGTGGAACGGAAATGTTCAGACTTGTGGACTCGCTAATGCAAAACAGATCCCCTGTAGCAACGTAAAGCTAAGATGACGACATAATATTGCCCACAACCGAAATCGAAAAGATGGTGCAAGACTCTGGACTCTACTCTAAAGGAATGATATCGAGGCTTACAGCAATCGCTTCCATGACTAGTTCTGATGTGTCCTGAATTTGATTGCCCACTGAAAGCAAGAAGTTGAAAGTACATTTCGTGGGAGTTCCTGAAGGAATCTAAGAAATAAGATTTCTTCTAACCTCACCTGTGCATGAGGCAATCAACATGGCCCGGGCACTGGTCGAGCAATCAGTTCAGTAAGGCTGCTAGAATTAGTGATAGTAACTAAAAGGAAATGGGAAGACAACCAAAGAACACCCCCCTGTGTGTTTTTGGGGCCCCCCCCAATAACATAACCAAACTACAACAACAACCACAACAACAACCAGAACCGCACCGAAAGACAACAATTATCCCATCAACAAAACGGAGACAGGAACCTGTCAGGGCATATGCTGCAGCCCCAGCTCGAGGAAAGATATAAGCTGGAAATTTACCAAAGTGCTATCATGGCAACTTACATCATCATGGACCGTGTCCTCAAGTGCCAGAAATGTCAAAAATAGGTCCTCCTAAGAAGGATTGTAGATTCGGGAGTGGCAGTCAATAACTTCCCGCAAAATGTGACATGCATCGGGTGAGGTGAAAAGGACACTACAGAGGACAAGGTTTCCAAAAGCAAGGGGGAACCAGCAAAATGATGGAGCTCGTTGCTAGACTTATGTGGTGGTTGATAATCCGCAGCAAATCCGAATGTGGTCACGGTACGTTCTCCCTTAATGATCACTACCTTGTATCTCTTTGATTCTGTGCTGAGAAGAGATTTTTATCTTCTGCGTTGTACGCCTTGTATGATATTGCCCAACGCTTTGAACACTAGTTTTTTATGAAATCGAATTAGCAGACGAATAAGTAGTTAGTAACCCAATACCATTTTATATAGTTGCACCTAGTCTAGTAAATCACGTCCTCAAATATACTTTTGCCAACCTCGACTAGGAATTTTGATGTTTATCATTGGAATAGATTGGTTGGCATACTACCGAGGCTCATCATCGATTGTTAGTGAAGATTGTCCCGTTATTCCTCCTTCCGAATGGCGAGATCTGAAGTTCAAGCGAGAGGCCCGTAAAAGGATATTGGATCACTTGCAGTATCCAATGCTGAATGAGAAAAAGCTTGATGACATCCGCATTGTCCAGATTTCCCGAAGTATTTCCAGATGATCTGTTAGGTTTACCTCATGTGCGAGAGGTAGAATTTCGCTCGATTGATCCCAGTCGCATCGACCATTAGTTAGAACTCCATATCCGGTTAAGGCCCCTTCAGAAATGTTAAATTGTCGAACCAGCTCAAAAGAACTTCAAGAAGAAGGTTTATTCGACCAGTCACTCACCATGGGAGCACTGTGCTCTTTGTCAAGAAAAGGACGGTATCTATTAGAATGTGTATTGACTACAGGGAACTAAAACATGTGCTATAAAGAACCGTGAACCCTCTTCCCAAATTGATGACTTGTTTGATCAATTACAAGGTGCTGTTTGCTTCTCCAAGATAGATCTTCTTCCGGATATCATCAGTTTGAATCCGAGAGGAAGATAAACCGAAGACCGCGTTTAGAACCCGATATGGGCACTTTGAGTTCACAGTCATGCCATTTGGGATGACAAAAAGTTACGCCCAGCAATATATGACTTAATGAACCAGCTCTGCAGCCGTATTTGGACGATATTAAATTCGTAATTGGTGCATTGACACATTTTAATCTACTCCAAGTCAGAAAAGAGCACGAAGTCCACCTAAGACAATTCAAGACTTACTCAAGACAGAGAATTGTACGCCAAATTTTCAAAGTGCGAATTTTTGGTTAAAGGGCAAGTCAAGTTCCTAGGACATAGGGTCAACCGAACGGTATCACGTGATCCTAGCAAGTGTTGAGTCCAGTCAAGAACTGGAAACCCCCTGAGTCACCAACAGAAATCCGTTCATTTCTTGATTGGCAGGTTATACCAGAAGTTATTCGAAAATTTCTCCAAGATCCAAAGCCCCTCACCCTGTTGACTCAAAAGAATAAGGCATATGGGGGGGTGGGGGGGGGGGGGGGGGGGGGGGGGGGGGGGGGGGGGGGGGGGGGGGGGGGGGGGGTGGGGGGGGGGGGGGGGGGGGGTGTGGGGCTATAACAAGAGTACTTTCCAAAGTCTGAAGGAGAAATTATGCAATGCTCCTTGTTACACGCCCCGATACCCAGGACTGTTGTGGTCTATTGTGATCATCAAAACAAGGTTTTGGGTGCGTGCCTGATGCAGCAAGGCAAATGATAGCATATGCGTCAAGACAGTTGAAATACATTAAAAAAAAAATAAAAAAAAAAAAAAATAAGTGGAAAAAAAAAAAAGAAAAAAAAAAAAAAAAAAAAAAAAAATGAGAAAAATTATACCACCCACGACCTGAATTGGTGCGGTGGGTTTGCCCTTAAGAATACTGGAGACATTTTCTTGTATGGTAACGAAAAGTGTCATCTACACTACCACATGAGTCTCCAGTACATTTTCGATCAGAAAGGTTGAATATCGCCAAAGGCGGTGGATCGAGCCTCTTATGATTATAATGCTAGATCAAATACAACCCAGGCAAGCAAATGGTGGCAGATGCCTTGGCAGAAAAGAAAGACGCAAGCCGAGTCGAGTACGTGCTATGAAGTATTATTATTCATTCTGGACTTAAACTAAGATTTTAGAAGCATAGAGCGAATCTTCCAGGATCTCAAAGCCCCATCTGAAATGGCTAAGAGATTAGAAAAACAATTTGAGCAACGAGCTGATGGTAAATTTACTTCTTTGATCGTACCTGGATTCCATCAATTGGAATAGTAAGGGATATTAATCATGGATGTAGCTCATACATCTAGATAGTCAGTACATCCGGGTGCAGATAAGATGTACTATATCTAGAGATTGTATTGGTGTCCCTGGTATAAGAGAGACATGGCTGAGAACTCGTTAGCATATGTCTTACATGCTCTAAGATTCAAGGCCGAAACCAGAAAGCCCTCAGGACTTTTTTTTTTCTTCAGCAACAAAATTCCTATTGGAAATGGAAAAAGGTTAGCAATGGACCTTTATCACAAAGTTGCCTAAAAGCAGCAGTGGGTATGATACGATTTGGGTCATTGTGGATAGACTGACCAAGTCGGCTCACTTCCTACCTATTCGTGAGGACTACAAAACCGAGAAACTGGCAAAGATTTATGTCAACGAGATTGTAGCGAGACATGGTGTGCCGTGTCAATCATTTCAGACCGGATGGTCGATCACGGCACACTTATGGCAAGCTCTTCAGGAAGCGTTGGGTACAAGACTAGACATGAGTACAACTTACCACCTTGTTGTGGGGGGGGGGGGGTGTGTTATTTTTACCCTCAGACCGACGGTCAAGTGACGTACTATGCAGACGCTGAGGTTATGACTCGAGCTGATTATGGATTGGTGCAAGTTAGGATACTCATGCTTCCATGATTGAGTTTTCTTATAATAACAGTTTACACACAGGCATTAAGTTGAACCATTTGAGGCTCTGTACGCGAAATGTAGACCCCCGTAATATGACTAAGTTGGAGAACAGTCAGCTTATTACCAAAATTGTGCATAAACACTGAAAAGATTTTTCAAAATCAAGGAAGATGAAACGGCAAGAAATCGCAAGAAAAGCTATGCTGATAAGAGACTAGCCTCTTGAATTCGAAGTTGAGAGACCGAGTGTTACTGAAGTAGCTCCATGGAAGGGAGTGGTACATTTGGGTAAGTAAAGAAAAACTACACCACGATATGATCGACCATTTGAAATCATCGAGCGTGTTGGACCGTGGCTTAACATCGGCTGAAGTTACCCCAGAGCTAAGTTTTTGTTCACGACACTTCATGTCAAACCTCAAAAAATGTGTGGCGTAGCCATATGTCAAGGCCGATTTGGATGAGATCGAGATTGATGAAAATCTTCGTTTTGTTGAAGAACCTCTTGAGATCGTGGAACGAGATGTGAAGAAGCTAAAGCGAAGAAGAATCCCATTAGTCAAAGTTCGTTGGAACTCTCGGCAAGGAGCTGAGTATACCTGGGAACGAGAAGACCAATTCCGGATAAAATATCCGCATCTTTTCTCCGAACCCGTACCTTCGTCAAATGTCGCAACTTGAGCCTTGAGGACAAGGCTCATTTAACGGGGAAGGACTGTAACATTCCGTATTTTCAGGTCATTTACAATACTATTTAATTTCACTATTTATTTTTTTTCTCGTACGCGTTCACTTTTAATTTTAATCGTTAAGCTAAATCGCGTAGACTGAAAATGATCATACAATGTAAACGGGCATTAAACCAATACATGTTTTGCATCAAGCAAGTTGTTATATGATGTAGTTATGAGGATAATTAATGACTTTGTTCATCTTATTTTTATCGGCTACGTAAAATGCTTACGTTTCATAATAAAATGCGTTTAGGCATACCCGGAAGTTCTAAAACCTAACTACGCCTAAACGAATACCCACGATTATACCCAATACCCAAAATAACAAATATAACATCACATATATATACATTATGCCGAAATTCTAAAGATAGAACCAAGACTTTTCAAGTTTAAATAATATCTAGATATTTTAAAGATATTTAAGAAATAAATTCTTACACCTTTATCAACTTGACTTGTTAACCTAACTAGGGTTAGAAAATAACCATGGTTAGGTTAGCAAGATATTTTCACTATAAATACTCATGCATGCACTCTTCCTTTCTTATATACTTAACCAAATCAACAAAAACTCTCTTTCTCTCCTCATTAGAGCTCACGGCTCAAAACCCTAGCCAAACAAAATCCACACTTTGATTTTCTAAGATTATACAAGCATATACACAACACACTTAAGGTATTCTAAGGTGTTTATAAACATTGGTTCATCATTTACAAGTAATAAGAAGAGAGGAAAATTATGGTTTTGGAAACCTAATATAGGGTTATAAGCTTGAAAGCGTTGTTTTTGACATCTATAACACGGGTGAGCATTCATTTTACATCTAAACATCATCACTAAGTCTTTCTAAATCCTTCATTCTTTTAATGTTGGGATTTTTTTCTGTTTATATTTATTTACGGCTAAATCACCACAAATGACTTTTAAATGTGTAAAATGGGTTTTTATTTTGAGTTTATCAAATTTATAACACTTATTCTTATGTCATATGGTCCATATACCATGGAAAAGTAATAATAAAAGAGTATGTTAACCTATGATTAAGTATAAACATTTTTAGGTTAAATTAGGTTTTATAAGTTGCTTAATCTCACATGTGAAAATAAGGAAAAGAAAAAGGTTAAACTTGTTACAATCGAATGTTACAAGGACTAGGGATGATATATGGACTTTATTTATAAGCACCACATGTGTCAAAGGTTGTTTAAGATTTTTATAGTAAACTACTAAGTGAATAATACATAAAAACAAGTTTTTATCAATTAAACACAATGAATACTTAGGGTGGTCTAAATTTGAATTTTGGAGCAGTAGTATTGAATATAATATAAAAAGAATACGTCTCGTACGATGCCATAATGATAAGAAACTCGAAAAACCGATCTATAACGAAAAAGATACGTTAAGAAACGAGTTTACGACATAAATAGCTTTATAAACTATTTTTATAAAGTATATTCATTACAGCAACTTTTATTTTTTAAAACATCTAAATATATATATCTTTTATAACGAAATAGTACTCGATGGAATCACTAAAATCGATTAAAAACGAATAAGTTATTACGATTACTATTTACGTCTAATTAAACCTCTAAAACGACAAACGAGCTGTTTGAACAGTAATTTTTTACTATTATCGCAGAATCTAAAAACTTGAAAATATAAGAATTTTGAGTCGCTCGTCTTCTACGAAGACGTGGACGTAAAAACGCGAGCAACGGGCTAAAAACGACCCAAAATTAGTCATTTTTACGAAAAGTATATTTATAAACATTTCCACTTTATAAATATTATTTTAACTAAAACGATTTAGTCTGATTATGCTTTATAGAATAATTGGATGGTTATCAAAGCTATATTACTATGGATTTCATAATGAGAAACCTCTTCGATTACGTATCTACGATGTTGTTGGATTTACGATTTAAAGTATCCTAACTCCCGAACGACATGTCATGACCTCTTTAATTATGATACCCGTCACGATATCACGACGTAACTACTAATAAGATAAAATTGAATTGTTATAAATTGAAGTACGACTCGTACTTATACGACCTTAATTTAAATAGTTTCATTCAAACGTTTTGCGTGACTTTTTACTGTTGATTATGTACTTATCATACTCAAGGTGAGTTATAGCCCCCTTTTTTACTACTTAATTGAGTTACAAACTCTACGGGTGAATTTACATTCTTATTTTACTATTGGACCACAAGTGTTTTTCCCAGTGTTTTAAATGTAATGCTATCCAGATTACTGCCTGAATCCCTTATTGCCTAAGTGACCACTATGGCCAATTAAGTCCCTACTATATCATGAACCGTAATTGCTATTGTATGAGCGCGAGAGTTGTGGATAATCTATTCGGACAGACAATCCCCACCTGGTATTTCTGGTCACAAGTGACCATGGTGCATTTTAACAATGAGAAGTACATTTAGGTTGTTGGCAAGCATCCGATACATTTGGGGCACAAACTAGTTAAGGCTTCGGGTTCATGGAGCTTAGTGCAATAATAAACGTTTTGGACTACAAAGGTGTTTTAAGTCTATTATTACATCGATCTTTGGTCCACCAAATTTATCAATAAACATATGATTTCACACTCAACCTTTTGTGCAACTTTTAGCATGTAATTTCAGTCATAGGGTATGAAGCCTGAAGGGGAGCTGTGGCGGATTCTATGAAATGGATTCTGTGTTTTATCATTAAATTATATGCAACTTGTCTTTCCCCAAATAAAAAACTTTAAGTCCATCTTTTGAGATTTTGTTAAATGTATCTTGATGTTTATTACAATCAAAACTGATGGGCACTAATGTATTAACTCTGATATTTTGCTATAAATGAAATATTATCTTAAAACGTCCATTCTTGGTCATTTCCTATATCTTGTTTGTTGTACTTGAAGTAGCACCCCAATGTTACTATTCCGCTGCTACCTGATTTTGGGGGTTGTTATAACCTTAGGATAATTAGAACTAAACTCGTGCCAGTCTCTCAAGCTGAAAACCCCCCTTTGCGTTAGTTTAGGTTTAATTAGAATAATCAGGTTAGATTAGTATTAAAACTAGATAGATAATTTACCAGTAAAATTAAGAGTTAACTTCCACTCTTAGTGATCGACACCCTACTTACCACGAAACTCTATCTGACCGGGTACACTGCCCGTTAAAGTGTTATTTTTAGGTATAGCCGGAATAAAATAATTAGTAAAACTTGATACATAAAATAACACCTACACAACGATACATCACTAATGCACTATCATCAGGATGCTCACCTTCATCCCTTCTAGTGTCACTAGTTTTTTCAGTACCCCCAGATGGTGTAGGATTTATGCCCTCACTTATGTCAGACTCCTTATCTCTCTCATCATTATAGAGATCATCTGAATTATAGTTATCTTCTAAATCAAAAAAGTTTAAATTGTTGGTCTTTTGATAAACCATTTCATACTCTTTACACTCAGAATTATGTTTAAAGGGAAACACAGTTTCATAGAATTTCACATCTCTAGAGTAAACCATCTTTTTACTCTCCAAACTATACAACTTGTAACTTTTCTTATCAAAAGAATACCCAACAAAAACAAACTTTTCTGACCTAGAAGAAAACTTATTAGAATTATTAAGTATAGTAGAAAAACATAAGCATCCAAAAGTTTTTAAATGAGAGAGATTTGGTTTAACTTTGTGTATTAATTCATAGGGTGATTTTCCAAACAACACAGAGCTTGGTATCCTGTTAATTAAGTAAACAGTAGTTAAAATAAACTCAGTCCACATGTTTAAAGGCATCCCCTCTGAAACATAAGGGCCCTTGAAACATTAAGTAAATGTTTATGCTTTCTTTCAGCTAAACCATTATGCCGAGGAGTATATGAACAAGTTGTTTGATTTATAATACCATGATCTTTACAAAACTTAATCATATTTTTATTTACAAATTCAGTACCATTCTCACTCCTAAAAATCTTCACAGTTTTATCAAACTGATTTTGAATCAAATTATAAAATTCAGTGATATATGAAAACACTTCATCTTTCCCCCTCAACAAGGATACCCAAACAGCCTTTGTGAAATCATCCACAATGGTCAAGAAATCCTTAAAGCCATCTCTACTTTGAACTTTATAAGGACCCTAAACATCTAAATGAACAATCTGTCCAATATCATTGGTTTTATGTTCACTCATTGGAAATGGCTCCCTAGTTTGTTTAGCTTTATGAGAAACCTCATACAATTCATTTTTAGACTCATGATCAAATTTTAGTCTGTGTTTTAGAATGCTAAGAACTTGTTCAGAGGGATGACCATGTCTATAATGCCATATACACTTAGATAAACAAAAAACATTAATATTGTTATTCATTAGTCTTTTAACTGTATTAAGAAAATGCAGGCCATTACTCTCACTACCAGTCCCCACTTGCGTCTTTAGAACAGAATCCTGAATAATACAAATATCTTCATCAAATATAGTTCTGAACTTGTTTTCTTTACTTAGTTTATGCACAAATAACAAACTAACTTGATAATCTGGCACAACTAAAACATCATTAATAGTAATCTTATCAGTCAACTTTAGACTGCCAATATGAGTTACAATAGCTTTAGTCCTATTAGGATGACCCACGATCATATTAAGTTTGGATACATCTATAACATTGAATATATTGATTATGGTATAAGTCATATGCTGACTTGCACCATAATCAATAATCCATCCAATATATAGATTATAAGTCTTAATATTAGAATTATGATTAAAGAACCTAGATGTGCAAAAACTTATCACATAATTAATACCTGCAACATTAGCAGGGATGCTACTGTATCTAGATTTCTCACTAATAAAAGCCATGAGTCTTTTAAACTGTTCATCTGTGAAAGTGTTAGATGAAACATATGACTGATCTTTAGTACCCGAAGTAGCAGCATTACTAGAACCACCTTGATTAGATCCAATTCTTTTCTTAAAATTAGGAGGATATCCAACTAATTCAAAACATCTATCAGCAGTATGGCCATTCATATTACAATGAGTACAAAGTAAGTTTGGCCTATTAAGTCTTTTGTTTTGATTATTATTAGAGTTAGACCAATTGTTACTTATGTTATTAGTTCTGGCCATAAAAGTAGAGTTTCCATTACTAATTTTAGACACATTATGAGACTGAGTACTCCTATGAGACTCATCCCTAAACAAAGTAGCAAAGGCACCCTTAACATCAGGTATAGACTCAGCGGTAAGATTATGCTCCTTATAGGAGCATAAACTTTATCTAAACCCATAAGAAACTGCATCAACTTGAGGAGTTGATTATGTTTCTTTAACTTCTTAGAGTTCTCACAAATGCAGTCAGACAAGTCAACAAGTGAGTCATACTGCCTCCATAATACATTAAACTTGTGATAATACTCTAATAAAGCTGAGCCAAACTGAGATAAGGAATGGATTTTATAATGCATATTAAAAATTACTAAAGCATCTTGTTTACTATATGTTTCTTCTAATTTATCCCAAACAACCTTAGCAATTTTAGAAAAAACCTGCCCCATAAACACATCTTGAGAAACACATCCAAGAATCCAATTAAGAACCACATAGTTACACCTATCTCATTGTTCTTGCATAAAACCTGCCTCTTCGGGCCTTTTTATTTTTCCCATTAATAAAACCAAGTTTATTTTTTGTATGAATAGCAATAGTTATTGCTGCTTTCCAAACTTTATAATTTTCAGTACCCTCAAGTTTAAAACCAATTATAGGAACTCCATTTGTATCATTACTATGTAAGAACAAGGGATCATACTGATCAATATTATTCTCCTAAGAACTTGAGGAAACCCCCTTGTTCTTAGGGGGTTTATCACCTTCAACCATAATGAAAACTTAAAACAGGAAGCAATACAAAGCACAAAAACACAAAGAGAACAAACAAAGAACCTTTACAATCTGTGATATGGAGTATACACCTACTATCAAGCTTAATGGGCCAGGATTCCTTGCTTATTATAGAAGCATGTCAAGATCCACTCAATAGTACCAAAAAATTTAATGTATACTCAATACTTCTAGATAACCAAGACAACAAACAAATAGCATAAGTAACTACAATAACACCAAAATCTAACAAAACCAACTACAAGATAGCGTGAAAGGTGTTACAGAGCATGCAATTACTTCCAACCAAAGAGACAAGATGTCTCACTTCCTGACCAATCAGATGCACAACGGAAATCACAACCTGAGAAACAAACAAACAACAGGAATAAGAATAAAACGATTTTAAAACAAATAATAGACTTTATACGAGTCTATTATAATAGAATCAATCAAGAATCAAGAATCAAGAATAAAAAAACATTAGGGTTTTGATACAATAAAACCCTAAAATCAAGATTTACCAAATCTTGATAAACAATCAATTAATCAACACAATGTTGACAGTAATTGATTGAAAAATACCAAAAAACCCCAATTCTAAGACCCTAAAACTGAGATGGATCAAAACTTAGTTGAAGAACACCAAACCAGCTAATTCAATCAATGAATTAGTCAATTTACACCATGATCTATCTTATTCTGAACTCAAAACACAAAAGCCCCAAAAATTATTAAAATCCTAGTTTTTTAAAAACTTTTTTAACCAATCAAGATCTTTGTATCAAAGCCAAACTAGCTCTGATACCATGTGGAAAAACTTAACAAAGATCAAGATTAACAACAGCAGATTATTCATACAACCAACCTTCCCACGTTTTTTATTCACAACATTAAACTATCACATCAAATGTGATATTTGGTTTTGAGTTCAGATACAAGATACAAAGAAGGAAAACAAGATCAAACCCTAACAGATTTAGAGAGTGATTGAAAACGATTACACAGAGAAAACAATAAGAAAAACTATCAACTAATGAAGAGTAATTAGGCTTTATATAGCCATCCAACCCTAAGCTGCTCCAACTTTCTATAACTCTAGATTAAGCCCATTAACTTCCATAACTTACATTTCCAGCCCCTGCAACTTATAAACAAGCAACAAAGTAAAACATAAAGAAACTTTAACTTCTTACCTTTTACCTTTTGCCTACATTTGCATAGAAGATGAAGAAACTGAGCTTATAACTTAACAATAAAGTATTGTTGTTGTGACTTGTATGTCAAATGTTGCATATTCCAAAATTTAGGTACCATTCCCCTTAAATGTTGAGTTGACCTGTTAATCAGGGCTTTTGAAGAAAATGATCAGGGTTCGAACCCACCTCGTGGCTAATTAGGTCGTTGGGACAAGAGTTTATTGCCTGGGGCCGTGTCTTTGGGGAATAGTCGGATTGACATCAAAAGATGCATAAGATCGGATGTTCCCACCGATTTACACCTTTTGAAGAATATATTTTCAGAATATTTTTACATCGATAGCTATGAAGCTAATTTATTTAGTTTTATATCAAGCACATCAAAAACTACTGTCATATCAATATCATATTATATGCATCTAATTTAATGAAATATATCTAATATATTTATATGCATTTAATTTACGTAATTATATCTCAAATATAAAATTATATCTATTTATCATTCTTCTTACTTTATGTTTTTATCTCGTTCGATCTAACTCCTCTATTGCTAAATTAAACATAGTATAAAGGTATAAACTAAACAATGTATTTTCTGTAATCAATAAAAATGAAAATTCCTTTTTATTTTATTTTTCTCTTGGTGTAAAGTTGCAATAATGTTTACATTTTGGGACCTGCAATACGGAAACAAAAGATTGACAAGAACCTTTCCCATGTTAGCTGCCTCATACAAACAGTGAATATTATCGTCAATGTCTTGTTTTAATTTTCTCAATAAAAATAAAATTTATTACGTAGTATTATTCCTTTTGCATTAAATAATATGTTTTCTATGTACAATGGGAAAGTGCTTAACCACCAGGGAGTACTGTATATTATATAGTTAAACACTTATTAAACAAGTTGTGTAATGGCTTAAAGGAGTATGAAAAGCATCGTTGTAATTAGTGGCTTTTCTGTACCAAAATGTCGGTTTGAAGTTTGCATGAGCTTTGTGAATAGAATAGCAATTATAGATCTGCTAATTTAGTTGTGTTATAGGCTTATAGTAGACGGATTGGATTTAACTTTCTTTAGGTAATCTATGGAAGTTGAGTCTTTGACTAATATGTACGCAATTTAGCTGAAGTTTTTTCTCCCCAAGATGTGTACCATAGTGAGGTTTAAAACTGCGCAAAGAAGATCTCAATCATAGTAGCTCGTTGTTTTATATCGCTTTTGTGGAAATCCGGTTGTTTAACAACGTCATATTTGTGATGGTTGTTATCGCCAATAAGATTATAACGATGGATCTAGCTTATAGTGAACTGAGATAGCTAAATGGTTACTAATTCTGTTATTGTTCACATAAAAAAATTACACGGTTTAAAAAAATGCATTAATTACTGCTTTGGTTTTTACGAAAAAAAAAAAAACATTTGTACTATTTGATAATTGATTAGTGTTTTCTTTATTTTTGTAAATATTAATTTAAACTAATGATAATAAGATAAACTTAAACAAATCCAACTATTATTTTTAATAATACACAATTATTTTGGGAAAAAAAAGAAAAACAAAATGGACAATAAAATTAGGACAAATATTTTTCAGTAATTTTAGTGAAAAATGAAACTCAATGTACTTCATATTCTTCGTTATGAACTTGTGATATGTTAAAGGCTTTGATCCAATTGGCTAAAATATATATCTTTGTTTCTTGGATTCTCTTAGTTTTTATATTTGTTCAGTTCAGGTCCGAGTCAGTTCCGTCTGGTTAGGTTTAGTTCGTCGTTCTGGTTCGGTCCAGGTTTGGGTCAATTCGGTCTGATTCGGTTTGTCGTGATCAGTCCAACAAAGCATAATAGCAGTTGTGCGTAATACGAATTAGGCCGGATTGGACGGAAGAAAAAAAAGAAAAAAAATGGTGGATTGATGAATGGACCAAAATATGTTTGGTTTGATCTGGTTAGTCCGATTCGGTCCAATTTCTCTATTCGGTCGCATCCCCCATCCATAAGGCTGCCTACTACGGTCCGGTCGACCGACTCGGTCGACCTCGGTCGTCGTCGGTCGCCACCGTAGTGGTTAGCCGGTCGTCCAATCGGTCGCCGGAGATCGAAACCAAAATCTGTCGCCTGGACGACTAACGGTCGAGGAGTAAAAATCACAAAAAAAAACACTGCCAAATTTGTTTTAATATTAAAATTTTTTTTTTTAATTTTTAAAATTTAAATAATTTAACCCTATAAATACTCAACTTATTACACCATTTTATACACACTTTCAACCTACTTATTTTTATACTTCTCAATTCTATACACACAATGGCTTCCTCTTCAAACCGTCGTGGAAAGGCAAAGACGTATGAACCATGGACAACAACGGAAGAGATCGCGTTGTGTAAAGCTTGGTGTGAGGCGATAGAGAACTACAACGTAGGAGACATGAGAACCGGGTTTTGGTCGGTTGTTTTTGCTAACTTTCAGAAAGAAATGGGGGTGACTATTCGAGAATACGATACCGTCGTCGTCAAATGGAAAAATTCGATTCGTCCCAAAGTTGTTGCGTTTAGTGTCGTTTACTATAGTGTCCAACGGATGGACGAGAACGGGTCTTCTGACCTCGTTTTGTTTCAAAATGCGTTAGCCGAATATCAAACGGGGTACGGACATCCCTTCACAGTGGAGGCGTGTTGGAGAATTTTGAAAAATCATCCAGCTTGGTCAGAAGTTGAAGTGCCAACATACCAACGATGTAATAATTAAGTTTAGATTAATTTAATGTTTTTTTATGTATTTGAATAATTATGTATTGTTTTTTAATGTAATTTTTTTATGTATTTGAATAATAATGTAATATTTTTAATATGTAATGTTTTTACATTGAGTATTATTATTTTAAATTCAGTATTTAAATTTCAAATTCCAACGGCTACTATTCCAACGGCTAGTTTTTATTTATTATAAATACCCATTTCTATCATTCATTTCCTCCCACATCTTCTCCCACAACTTCTTAAATTTTGTATTCAAATTTTAAAATCCAACAGCTATGGATAAGAAACCGACCCAAAGCAATCCCCCAACACCCGAGAAACCACCGATGTCTCCCATTTATTCAATTCCAACGATCGAGGAAAAAGCTGATGAACATGAGACATGTCCATATCTCACTGAGAAAGAGTACCAGCAATTACTTCTTGATGAAGTAGCATTCAAAGAACACTTAGAAGAAGAAGAACGAGCAATCGCTGACAAAGAATGGGAGGAATTTATGAAGGAAGAACAAGCTCATGATGAGTTATTCAGGATGGAATTTGGGGTGAAATCTGATTCAGAATACGAAACAGATTAATTTAGGAACTAGTCGTTTTTAATAATCTAGGAACTTTATGTAATGTTTTTTATTAATGAATGAAATTTAAATTTGTTGTTAAAAAAAATTAAGGTCGCCTCATAGTGGCAAAATGTCGTCTGTAGGTCATCGAGAGAGAAAGCTGATGTGACACTAAAAAGTGTAGGTCGAGACCGACTATGATAGTGGGCAGCCAAATGCTAATGAAACACTTTGATAGTAAATATATTGTTGTTACATGGAAGCATGGAACACTATATTTTTTCCATTTTGTTGTTTTTGTCATTTTACGTGAAGTGATGTCACTATTTTAATTATTACATCAATCTATAATGATTTTGCAATTGCGTGCAATTCACACTTTTGTGTGTTTGCGTTCACGCTAACTCTCATGCATGGTTTTACTGTTTGTCAGGAGTTTGCGTCAACTACTATCGTTAAACTGAAAAGATGTCGATAAGCTTTTTTAGCCTAGCTATGATTTTTTAGTTGGGTGGGTTCAAAAAAAGTATTCATGTTTCGTATTATTGATTTTTTTTTGTCACATATTTTACAGTACAACATAAATTTTTGTATTATTTTTTGTTTCGTAATTTTTGACAGTTTAATGTTTTTAACTTGTTAAACATTATTATTTTTGTTTCGCACTTTCAGTCTCACAATTTAATAATAAATAAGCAAAATTATAAAAACTGAAAAATATAGTGAGAGTACAAATAATTTTTTAAGAGGTTCTTTATATCATATCCTTTTTTAGTTTACTTTTAGCTTTTAATATATTTTATTTCAACAGATGCAGTTTAAGATAGACAAAATATTGTAAAATGAACTTTTGTTTAATAAAAAGTAAAATAACTATTAAATCTAAACAAAATAATAGTTCTTCGTGTTAGCACATTTTTAAAATCTTGATGGACTCTAGCACATTTTTTAGGTCATGCAACGTAACCTTGTCTCTATATCACTTTAATCACGACATTACGTGATTTATGTTGCTATGTTAGATTGTTAGGTATGAAAATGGGTCAGATTTGTTAGGTATGAGTATCTCAATACCCGAGCTCCTGCTTTCCTTGTGTTCTTCACCGGCGCTCGCCGGATGTATCACTCATCCCGCTCCTAAGGTAAGGAGTCTTCTGTGTGTTAGAATCTTTACGGGAATGAATCGCATATGTTGGTTGAGAATTGCTCGGGAATTCATTGATAATGATAATGACTTTGCCAGGTTCTAGGAGGCTACTATTCTTTTTTGTCGATCGAGCCGCTCTCCCTCATTCCACTTGTCCAGCCCTCTTCACGAACTTGTACAATCGATGCCACAGAGATAGCCAACTCTATTATCGAAAAAATCAGGAAAGGGGCGACGATTTGGCACCAAATATCCGGAGGTGTGGAAAGAGCAGCTGTGAGAAGCGGAAAAACCATCAAAAAATGATGATTGTTCATGGAGGTTTCCATAGAAAAACTCCTTGGTTCTGGCAAACGGATCACAATTACAGGTACCTGGGAGCATACCGATGGAATGAACAAAATACGAACAGTAAACATAATATGGTCATAGATCTTAGGTTGTAACTTGATCATGAGCGAATTTGTTCTATCCCGGAGGAAAATAACTATTAAATCTAAACAAAATAATAGTTCTTCGTGTTAGCACATTTTTAAAATCTTGATGGACTCTAGCACATTTTTTAGGTCATACAACGTAAAACATAGTTTACACACCTTGTCTCTATATCACTTTAATCACGACATTACGTGATTTATGTTGCTATGTTAGATTGTTAGGCATGAAAACGGGTCAGATTTGGTGTCAACTAACTTTATAATTTATAGTATATATTTTTTCGCGCATTTTTACTCGCTTTATTAATAAGTTAAGACAATTTTTTATGGTTTTGTGCTCCGTATTTTTGGTTTTACTACTTTTTTACTTATCAAACTATATATTTTCTGTTATTGTTTATAACATTAACAATCTGTATAGTGGAATGTACAAATAAAAATAAAAGTGAAAATCACATTGTTATTGCTAGTTAAAAAAACAAAGATTGACCAAGTCAAGATATATCCCACCATGGCATTGGAGTATTTGTCATAAACTTCAGACCATGGTGTCGGTGGGTGTTGACTGACTCAGCGACACTAGTGCTGACTTCTTTTTACCCACTTGTACATTTTTACTTTTAGTACGTATCTATGTGTGTGTGTCAGTGTGTGTGTCACATGTTATATGTTGAATAACTTGTGTTTTGTGTGTGTATAAATATGTACATTTGTGTTTAAGGTTTGTGCATTGTGGTAAAACATGGCTGAGTTTACACATTTGGTTGTGGTCAAGTTTAAGGAAGATGTTGTGGTTGATGACATTATGAATGGGTTGGAAAAACTTGTTGCTCAACTTGATAGTGTCAAGTCCTTTGTTTGGTAAGTTCATATGATTCTTATTGTTTTCAAATTTAGTGCATTCAAGCTATAGCTAAGCTGTTTTGAGAATATAGACAGCTTATGAGTTAAGTTCTTATTGGTGTCCCTTATTTGGCACAGGGGAAAAGATATTGAAAGCATGGAGATGCTAAGGCAAGGATTCACTCATGCTATCATGATGACATTTGGGTCTAAAGATGATTTCACTGCTTTTCAAGCCCATCCAGACCATGTCGAATTCTCGGCTACGTTCTCAGCTGCGATCGACAAGATCGTGCTTCTCGATTTCCCGGTTGTCGCTGTCAAGGCACCAACTGCTTCACCACCTGTGGTTGCCTAAGTATTTTCGGAAGAAATTAAGGAAATCTATATGTGAAGTCTATGTTCTATTTTTGTGTTTTTCGTAAGAATATTTATCAATGTATGAGGAACTCCTAAGATGTATAAGCTCCAGCGTTTGGACTTATGATATTAAAGTGTCTTATTATTGCATACTTAAAATTATAGCAACTTATGTTTAGTAGTTGAACAATCAGGATCATCAAACAATCTGATTGTTTCATCATCACGGCTTCAAACCGTATAAGCTCATTCAGTATTGTCATTTTCAGCTAATCGGATAATTATTCAATATCACATAATCACTTTTAAAACGCATATCATAACACCTCACAAGTTGGACTAGTTACAAATAATTTACATCCTCCAATGTACAATGACGAGTCATGAAAAGACTCGTCGTTCTGAATTCTCGATCATTATACAGATATGAGTGACTATAACACCAAAATGCATGAACATACATGCTCAAGGGATTAAAATGCTTCATCGTCTTGTGTTGCTCTTGTAATGGGGATCGACCACCTTCCAAGATGTGCGGTATAGTTAATGCATCGAACAACGCCTCTCCCATAAGGACCATCAGGGAAATCAATGACACTAATGCTACCAGCATCGAGATGAAATGATCCCATCCAATCTTTTGTTAAGTTCAGGCAATGCGCCAATAGTCCAATGTTTACGATAGGATGACCAACTGATACCAAAACGTTTTCTGGTTCTGATTCATTGGATAATTCATCTAGTAGTGATTTCCAGGCTGTGCCTGATTGGTCCCATATTTCTGTCAACAATTCATCTTCGAATTCGTTTATCCACCCAGGTTGTAGATTTGATGCATTAATAGGATCCTGTTAAAGAAACAAAAATGGTAAATGAAAGTTGTATGGTAACACTTAATGTTTACGAATAATCTAAGTAAGTTATTGTTTACCTTAATGTTAATAGTTTGACTTGAGGTTAAGGTCTTAAACAACTGTAGTTTTGAAGGTTTTGACTAGAGTATTACAAGTTACCAAACAAGAATAGTAGTATCATGGAGTGGATCCAATCAATTTATTTGGAAAACAAGTTACGAAACAAGAATTTTCAGTTTTAGATGGGACGGAGGGGGCATATTACTTGGTACGTTAGTCAAATTGACACCTAAAAGATGATCTAAACACGCAGTAATATGAAATGTATGTTACTTACCTTTTTTGAACGACCGAGAATATCCTGAATGTCAATGTCTTTCATCTGCTTTGTTTCCACATATCTTGGCACGCAATCAGCACCAAGACAATCAGCTGCTTCTTGAACCTTAAATTATGTAAATTACTAATTAGCCATTTAGAATGATATAGAAGATGAATGATCCCTCTAACTGATGAGTTAATGAGCAAGAGAATAAACTTGGGAATGAGACTTACTTGAGAAATCACATTAGCAGTTTCAGTTGCGGCGATTCTAGGGCTGCTAACTATAGATTTTACCTTCAAATCAAGAAGCAGTTCTGCTGTTTTTTGTGACTGTCATGTATTAAACATTGGTTTCAGATTATATCGTCTTGCATATAGTAACATTACAGATAAAGAAACCTGTTACCTGTATAGTTCCAAGCATGTCCATAGATGTGTCATCACCATTGGAGCTGCTAGCCTGTTGACAAGAACAATGTCATCAAAGGTGAAAAAACGGGTGTCTGCTACCAAATATATGTCGAGGAAATACCACAAGAAATAAGATTAGTAACAGATCAACAGCTTAATGAATTACTTTACCTGGGATGATCCATGGCATACTAGTACGATCCGTTTACTGGCTTTCCTGCCTGCAGAGCTTCCACCACCGATTGGAGAGGCTGGAGTCTGTGCATAATAGTCTTACTTAGTTCCTCTCTAATTCAGTTCCCAACTCATGGTCTATCAATATATCAATAAATCTAACCAGTTTATAAAAGGTTAAGTAGTTGTTAATACAATTTAAGGTAAATATACAGGTCCAGGAATCAACATTATATATACCTACTATGAAAACTATATGTTAACCAGAGTTGACCAATACTTTCTAGAAGCAAAGTTTTTCATCCTAACAAAATGAACTAGATAGAAATAAACTTCTAGTACATGCAAAGTTAGTTAATTAAACCGGCCATGGATATTAATTATAAACAAACAACTCGCACATAATCTGTCAATGAGAGTATTTTACTTTAGATGGATAAAAAATATCAATCACATATAAAACGAGTTACCTGATTCAACCGGTTAAGACATATATACGGAGATCCACCTTCAGGCCGTGGGACAAAATCTAGCACGCTTACACCGCAGTTACTTTGAAGCAAAATCCTGAAGTACTCAGTTCCTAAGCCTGAAAATCAAATAAATTTATTTATTTATCTTTTAATAAACAAAATATACCATCACATATATAAACTTATGGTACACCACTTCATAAAAAGAAAATTGATATGGCGACTTTGACACGTTTATTACTAAAACGGTTAATTTCGGTTAAATAGGAAAAATCTTAACAAGAGCTGAATTTGACATGGGTCAAATGGGCCGAAAGTTGCCTCAGAGTGTATCCAAAATAATAGGAAATCCTAAATCCTAAATCGTTTTATTGATAATTTTGTAGCAAGTTTAACGTACATATTATTACGATAAATAATAAAAGAAAAAGACTGAAAAGGTGTTTGCGAGCCAGCAACCCGACACATTTGATCCACCCACTTTCCAGCTCTAAGAAAAAGAAAAGGAAATGTACCCATTGCTGTAGCAACTAGAGCTTGGTTGACGGCATTATGAGCAACCACAAGAACCGACCTGCTGTCATGAACTAAGATTTTCTGCCAGCAGCTAATAGCACGATCCCACAATTCCCTCACCGGATAATGACCATCTATATTGAAATTTGGAGCATCTTTTTGCCACATGCCGAAAGCTTCACCAAACTTTGCTATGCCTTCATGCTTTAGGAGACCCTAAAGTACATGAAAGAATTATATAACATTTCCAGGCACTCTTACGATAACTTTGACAAACATTGCATCTTGAAAGAAAGATGCTCATGACTCATGAGAACTAAAACTAACTTGAAACGAGTATAAGTCGATTTCCCTCAGGTCCGAATCAGTAAGAATCTCCTCTTTGCGTGAATCCCATATAACGTCAGCAGTTCTTTTTGATCTTTTCAAAGGACTGCAAGTACGTAATATATATTCATGTCATAAATCTGCATTAACTATGATGCTTTAGAGAATACAATCACTTGTAAGTGACAGATAGTATAACCTCCATCTGAATTTGAGATACATCTCGACTTTATAAATCAATTTGAAAAACGAGAGACCACTGGAAATTTATACAAAGAGTATTTCTCTTTATAAAATCTACCATTTCCCAAAAATCAGTAGTACTTTATAGGAAGTGCGGGTGGGATCTTGTTGATGTGGGATAACACATACTTTGTTGATACAAAGGCGATGGGTGAAGAGGGATACCTTGCAGTCGTGGGAAATTGGAAAGGAAAAAATGGTTTGGTAGGTTTCATCAATGTCTATGGCTCACACGATATTCAAGAAAAGGCAAATCTGTGGTTGAAATTGTCTAAGGTCATTAACTCCATTGATGCGGCTTGGTGTATCTTTGGCGATTTTAATGAGGTAAGAAGCAGGGAAGAAAGAAGGAATTCGGGTTTTAATAAAAGGGGAGCGGTAAACTTTAATAACTTTATAAATGGGGAGTGTTTGATTGACATTCCAATGGGTGGGAAAAAATTCACGAGAATAAGTGATGATGGTTTGAAATTTAGTAAGATTGATAGGTTTTTAACAAATTCACTTTTTTGTCAAAATTGGGTGTCTCTTGTGGTTATTGCAAAGGAAAGAAAGCTCTCGGATCATTGCCTGCTAGTTCTCATGGATAAAATTATTGACTTTGGTCCTAAACCGTTTCGTTGCTTTGATGTGTGGATGGAAGAAAAAGAATGTGAAGATATAGTGAAAGATTGCTGGGAAAAAAGGGTATTTTCTGTTAATCCAGATTCTAGATTTAGAGATAAGTTGAAAAATGTGAAAGAAGGGTTGAAAACTTGGAGTAAAATCAAATTCGGTGGTGATTTGGATGAAATAGAAAGGCTTAAGAATGAAGCTACAAAATGGGAGTTAATTGCCAAATCAAGAGAGCTGGATGAAATAGAACTAGATAGATGGAAAGAGGCGCGTAAAGGGTGGGTTGAAAAATATAAACGTAAGAATGATATGATCAAACAAAAAGCTAGATCAAAGTGGGTATTGGAAGGTGACGAAAACTCAAAGTTCTTTCATGCATGCATGAGAAATAACACTAGAAAGACAAGTTTAAAGGGGCTGTTGGTAGACGGAAGATGGTGTGAGGACCCGACGACTTTAAAGACAGAAGTTTATAATTTCTTCAAAAATACTTTTAAAGAAACAAATGAGGACAGACCGTGTTTGAACAATAGTAGTTTTAATAGAATTTCAACTCCTGAAAAGGATGATTTAGAAAGAGATGTGTACGAAGAAGAGATATGGGAAGCCGTTAAACAGTGTGGAAGTAAAAAGGCCCCGGGTCCTGACGGTTTCAATTTCGGGTTTTTGAAAAAATATTGGGGTATTATCAAGACCGATCTGGTGAGTGCTATCAAATAATTTTGGAGTACGGGAAACATCTCAAATGGGTGTAACTCGTCTTTTATAACTTTAATTCCCAAAGTTCAAGACCCGTTAAATTTAAGTGATTATAGACCGATAAGTTTAATTGGGTGCTATTATAAGATAATCTCAAAGATTCTTGCTGAAAGGATGAAAAAGGTGATCTGTAAAGTGATTGGAGAAGAACAAAATGCCTTCATTCAAGGAAGGTATATCCTTGATGGCGGATTAATTGCAACCGAAGCGTGTGAATACCTAAAGAAAGAAAAGAAGAAAGCGTTCCTTTTAAAAGTTGACTTTGAAAAAGCTTATGATAGCGTGAATTTTATTCAAAATACGCTTTTACAAATGGGCTTTGGAGAAAGATGGTGCAAGTGGGTTCAAACATGCCAAAAATCAGCTTCTGTTTCAGTTCTTGTTAACGGATCCCCGACTTTGGAATTCAAGATGGAAAGGGGGGTTAGGCAAGGCGATCCACTCTCACCATTTCTTTACCTTGTGGCTGCGGAAGGCCTTAATGTGACTTTAAAAGATGCTGTAAGAAATGGGCTTTTTAAAGGGGTTAAAATTGGTAGGAGCGATATTCCAATTTCTCACCTCCAATATGCTGAAGATACATTGATATTTGGAGAATGGAAAGAATCAAATGCAAAAAACCTTATGAGAATCATGGAGTGTGTTAAACAAGCATGTGGTTTGGAAATAAACTCAAATAAGACAAAATTATATGGAATTGGGGTTCATAGCGAGGAAGTCGAGGGTCTTGCTAACCGATTGGGGTGTTTGTGGGTGGGGGGGGAGAAGTTGACTACATTTTATCTTATCACTTGGTATTCATTGAGGGTAAATATGATAAAAAAAGGTCGATAGTTGGAAGGTAATTATGGAGAAGTTCAATAAAAGACTAGGAAATTGGAAGACAAAGATGATCTCGTATGGTGGAAGATTAACGTTGATAAAGTCGGTACTCGGTAGTTTAGCCCTTTATTTCTTTTCCTTATTCCGTGCCCCGGTTAGTGTTCTTAGATCTTTAGAAAGTGTAAGACAACGTTTTTTTGGGGGGGTAATGATGAAGTACGAAAAACATCTTGGGTAAAATGGGAAGTCACTCTTAACGAATTTTCTTTAGGTGGTTTAAATATTGGTAGCTTGAAGGCCTCCAATTGGGCCTTAATAGGTAAATGGTGGTGGAGATTTAGAGTCGAAGAAGATAGACTTTGGGTTAGAGTTATTAAAAGTATTTATGGTAATGATGGTGGTTTAAAAGATGAAGAGGGTGTCCATAGAATGTTGAGAGGTTCTAAGTGGGGGGATATAGTCAAGACGGGTAGAGACATTCAGAATTTGGGTTTTAAATTTTGTGACTCTTTTGTAAAAAAACTAGGTGATGGGAATAATACTCGTTTTTGGCTAGATAGTTGGATCGGGGATGGGGTGGTTCTTAGTGAGAAGTTTCCTAGATTATATAGACTTGAAATCAATAAAGATATTACGGTTGGTGATAAGAGGGTGTGGAGAAACGATACATGGGATTGGAGGTGGGATTGGGCTAGAGAATTAAGAGGTAGAGGGTTAGGAGATTTTGAGGAATTGACGGTTTTATCTAACTTTTTTGTTTCAAATGTGTTGCAAAAAGATTCATGGAGATGGATACATGACGACGATGGTGCTTTCACGGTTAAAAAACTTAGAGAAATGGTTGATGACAAGATCCTAAATCATACAAGTGGTACTCAAGAGACAAAATGGTGCAAGATCATCCCAAAAAAGGTATGCATTTTTATTTGGCGTCTAAAACAAAGAATATTACCGGTATACACTTGGCTCGATCATATTGGTATCGATATTAACTCAACTCTTGTCCGCATTGTGGAAATGATATTGAAACGGTCGATCATTGCTTCCTAGGGTGCTCTCGGGTAATTGATTCTTGGGGTAAACTATTTAAGTGGTGGAATATGGGTACGTTCAATATTGGGTCGCTTCAAGAAATTATTGAACACAAAGGCTTGCCAAATTTTCATAAAAAACAAAGAACGGTTTGGCAAGCGGTTTGTTGGGTGATGTTATATATGATTTGGAACGCTAGAAATAAGAGAGCTTTTGAAAATAGAGTTTCAAATCGGTCGACACTTTGTGATGAGGTACAAGTTATCTCATTTCATTGGATCTCTAATAGAGCAAAGGAATCTATTACATCGTGGATAGAGTGGTGTTCGAACCCGATTATGGCTTGCAAATTCTAGTTTTCATGGGTGTCATATGGGAGTTATTCTGATATATGGGTGTTTGGCACAGTGAAGCATGTGCAGGTCCCATTTGGTCTATGTTGCCTGCATTTTGATCAGTGGTGTTCATGTGTTTTTATTTTATTTTTTGGCTTGTGGTGAGCTTTGTGTTGTCCAGGTACAGTAGGAAGTAATTGGTCTTGAGTGGGCCTAAAGGTCTTTAGTCATTAGTTTTTTTTTTTAGTTTTGCATCAGCAATGTGTTTTTGGTGTATAGGTGGTCCACATATATTAGCTCTTTGGTTTTAGTTTGTTCGTTTCAGTTGGGATCATTGTTTAGCTTTGGCTTTGTATTTGCTTTGGGTCTCTTTCTCTTTTAAATTAACTTGTTTAATTGAGGAGGGATGCCTTGTACTGTAGTTTTATTTTCTCCCTTTGGGGGTTTTTATATAAGTCTGTTGCCTTTCAAAAAAACTTTATAGTTGAATCATAGGGGTTCCACACTTCCACAAATTACAGTAAATCTGTAATAATCAAATGCGAATCTAAATTTATAACGGATTTAGTATCACTTACGGGGTGTTTGGCATTGCAGGGTGCAAGAGTTTGACAAATTCTAAAAAATAATACACACATGTAGAGATTTAGACAAAGAAAATTCCTCTTTATTCTGTTTTTTTTTGGTAACAATGGTTTCTGACCTTTTGGTTCCTACCGCCACTTATGTAAAAGGTAAGGTAAGGTAACGTTACCCAATCCCATCTTCCACGAGGTATGAGTGAGGTAAGATGTAGACGGTCTTACCCCTACCCGAAGGTAGAGAGACTGCTTCCTCCGGAGGACCTTCGGCCTTGTAGGGGGTGAGAATCAAACCCTCGACCTCTGTCTCAGAGAGGAGGAGAGGGTTTTCCAACCAATCCAACCCTACTCTTATCCTACCACCACTTATGTGGTTAAGAATATTCGTCTTTATTAAATCTTTGTTTTTCATAAACTAAAAGGATTTAATACTAATAATTCTTATATGATAGGGACATAGGGTTTAGTTGAAATATGAAAATGTTGCCATTCTGGCATAATCGTAGCGGGACTGCATTTGATTATGTGCGACTTGAAAACACAATAATCATAAGAGTGAACAGTGCAGTGCTTATGGCACCGTTATAGGTAATTTTTTTTGCCCTATGGCATAGCCAAACTGCACGGTGGAAATGCGATAGCCATGTTATAGGTACAAATGCCATCCGGTTGGCGGGCGTTCTACGTTTTTTTTTTAATTTTAGTGAAAGGTATTTTTGGTGGTGTGCTATGAACCCACATGCCCTATAACAAAACACTAGTAACTTGCCACTTGAAACATCGTAACAAAATAAACATTTCTAAAAAAAGAAAAAAAAAACCAGCAAAACCACATTATTTATTACCTAGAGAAGCAAATGTCGAAGGAATCATCGATAAGCATCTGCCTGGAAGTCTCGGCTTGGGCCTCGCCTTTGTTAGTAAGAATGGAGTAATCGGAACTGCCTTGAATCCTCCCTTCAGCATTCCACGTGCTCTGACCATGTCTCACCAACACCACTCTTTTCGCAATTTTCAACGGAGGAAACGACACCGTTCCACTAACCTCCCCCCTCACTTTCCAATCATCTTCCTCTTTTGATGACGTGGCTGGTTCTGTTAGGCTTGATGACGAGGATCGTACTGTGAAGGAAATATTTTTGATTGGTTTTGAAGTGTGGAAGAGTATGTTACGATTTCGGTGGTTTTGGAGGAGGTGGTTGTTGCCGCCGGCGAGAGGGAGTCCGGCGGAGAGCATGCTTATTTTTGGCGGTTAAAAAAATAACGGAAATAAGAAAGAAATGTATGGTGACCGTTGGTTGCTTCTAATACCCTTTTATCAACATTTAGCCTAAAAATCAATTTCCTCAACATAAATCGGTGCGAGGCGGCTCTAATTGGGTGACTGGTACGAAGGTCAATTTCATATCTCCTATTCTTTTCTTCATTAATTTCATATTTACTCAAACATACATCAAAAGTATAATATATCATGCATTCAAATATTATAATTTAAGTATATATGAAATTATTGATAAAAAAAAAAGATATAAAATTAATCCATCAATAAAATATGTGACATGCATCTAATCAGTAATGTCTTACAACCACTCATGTATTTTATTAATAAAATATGTCGCATGTGTTAAAAATTCTAATAGAGTTGTCCCGTCACACCAGTATATTTTGAGAAGTTGATTTAGGGCCATTTAAGGAATTTACTCTCAAAGTTTAACCATATGATTTTTTTATAGTATCACGTCTTAAAATTATTGTCACGAAGACAAAAAAACACAAAGTTTAAAAAAATAGCCCACTACACTCCTGTCAAAATATAAACCCACCCAAGGTTGTAAAAGTCGTTAGGCTAAGTTGTGCGAATTCTAAAAAAAATTACCAGTTGTGCGCAATTTTATCTTCGAAATTTTAAAAACCACATTGTGTCCCTTGGCTTGTTTGGCTAGCGTGTACAATACATGTTCCAAGACGTAATATGTTCAAAGTTGGTGCTGGTGAAAAACTAGTGAATATCTGAACCTAGTTAACTAAATTTTAGAAGTAATTTATTCTTTCTCACAGCTTCGATATCATGTTGAATTATAGATACCCGTGAGGTGTATACTTTATTGATCGATATATAAAATCCATAGAAACCCTAATGACCTAACACGAAAACAGGCTTTGGCCAAACATAACACTTGCTAATAATTCACCCACTTGCAACAAATTTACTGGTTTATCATAAGAACGCACGTTAATGTTGGGATCTTTTTAGATTTCGTGAAGTAAAACATACTTTTCATATTCTAACGTGTGTGCCCCCAATAGGCTCACGTATTTCTAATGTATTTAACGCGAATCAAACTACCATATTCCAACAATATGTAGATGAACACAACTAAAGTCTTATGCAAGTATATAAGGTGGAAACTTCATATAGGCAAAAATTCGGACTTGTATGTTTACACTGGCCGAATCTCGAGGCCACCTACAATAAGACCGGACATAGTTCCTTCATAAGCTATCAATTTCAAATGCATAGGAATATAATCATTTCAAAGCTCAGAAGTTGAGTTGAATTTCCACACAGTAACTTCCATCCATCCATCTTCCCTCTTTTTTGGAACCCGATTATTGTCATGTATATTCCATGGGCTTGGGGTTCTAAAATAAAGAATTCCAATATCTTTGTTTTTCCAGTGAAGTACATCTTTTACTTTCACTGGGCAATGCAACCCGTGACATTTTTCTGAAAGTTTGAACACAAGGTAACACGTGCAATTTGTATCCGGTAACGACATCTGACTTTCAATCTTGCATTTGACATCTTTTACATTGTGCCTCAATAATACCTATCACTGTGACTTTTTAAAAGCATTTTGATATGTTGCAATTTAAAATTAAACACTTATTTTGTTACAAACTATTATACAAAGGTGTAGAGAGTAATGTGTTTTGAAATAAGTATGCACATAAGGTAATAAAAACGAACCTGCCTTTGAAAATTTCTAATAACTACAAGTAATATCTATGCAAACATATAATATATAGATGAAGTGAAAGTTTCATTATGATATCTATGCAAACATGATATGTGTTGGTTTTAATCAAACTAGGTAACCAGTTTAGCTACGAGTATGCAGCGGAATGGAACTAGTTTTAGCATATAAGTTAACACGTAAAAGTAAATAATTACTTGCCTCTTGATCTTGAACTTGAAAACGAGTTAGCGGTTAAATTACCGCCTCTACGGTTGCTCACACAAACACGTCAACTAAGTATGCCCAGATTGCTAGTCTAGATCTTCACGTACCAAATACCACGTGTTAAATCGATTACCAAACGTACCTCTTGAGCTTAACCGAAAACCAAGTAAACCGAATAAACCTTGAACCGAAAATCGCCAAACCCTAATTAGGGTTTACTCTAATTCGGTTGAACCGAAAACAAACAAACTGAAACCCTAGTTTGGGTTTTGTAATCGCCGAGCAAGGAGAACCACCGAAACGAACACCACGTGTAATCTTGAATCGCCAATGAAAGGGGGACAAGAAAAACCGAAAACCCTTGGAGGGTTTTGTTCGAGTTCGGTTGAGGGAAAAACAAAGGAACCGAAAATCCTAATAATAGTATTAGGGTTTCGGTTAGGGTTTTCGGGAGAGGAGAAAAGCACCGAAAATACTTTAGTGATTTAGGGATTGAATGAATGAAGAATGAGGTATGGGGTATGTGTTTATATAGGCACAAACCCAACCCTAATTCTTGTACAACAAGGAAACTTATTTTCCTTTTTTCCCCCTCTCCATAACCGAACCAAACACCCCTTCTAGAACCCTCTTGGGGTTTGGCCAAACAATGGGATCCCCATGGTTTGGGTTTTGTCCGTTTTAGTCCCTCTGTTTCATATTTAAAAGTTCGTTAAGTTAGTTATTAAAAGTAACGGTAACTAACGACTATTTAAATACATTTTGTGAAGTAAAACATACTCTTCGTATTCTAACGTGTGTGCCTCCAATAGGCTCACGTATTTCTAATGTATTTAACGCGAATCCAACTAACATATTCCAACAGCTCCCACTTGGAAGTTGGAGTAGCAGATTGCATCAATACTGACAATGGAAACGTCTAGCAAACACTCGCACTTGCCTTTAAATTATAAATACTTGAGATAAAGTTTCAAGAACAATCTCAGCTTTTAATGGCTATTTATTTCTTGCTATTATCATCCATTTGTTCTAGATACCGTTAAACCATGGATATGGATCCTAACTCATTCCATATAGTTTAACATAATGTTTCTCGTTATAGAAACAATTCAGATTTACCAAATGTAATCAAGAAACATCTTGAATTACCCTTTGGGCACGGCCATGCAATTATCTGATTAATTCTAGAGAGGGCCCATGATATCTTTCTGCACTTATCAAGTGGGGGAACAAATTCTTTGTTGACTACACGTGTTGTGGATGTTGCTTCACATCACTTCCAAGAATAGTCTTTATAACTACCTTATTCAGGATATCGTTTGACTTATACTCAAAAAGTGATATCCACACATACATAACTTGTTTGTATCTCAAGTCTAAGGATGACTTATTAATACCATTTTTGATATATTACTCATGACGAGGATCCAAAAGTAAATATTTGAAAGTTGGGGTATCCAATATGCATCCCTTGTGAATACACATGAGTTTGGCGAGAACAATCCATATATTCAAAGAATATAACCAACACTCACATTTGCCTTATGTAACAATATTCCTATATTGTTAACCGACAATTGACATATTTAGAATGATAAATCATTCAAGGATTAAACATGCAAATATAGAATAACAGTTATTATATGAATGAAAAACAAACATCAAGTATCTTTGTTCATCAAAAAATAAAAATTGTCTTACAATTCCAAATTATCCAAATACTAATAAAACACAGATTTACATAAGACTACTAGCTGATATCATTCCTATTTTCTTAGTCAATTCAGAATGCTTAGGAAATGCTAAAGCTTTCCTAAAAGGGTCAGCTAAGTTGTCATCTGTGTCAACTTTTACTATCCTCACATCACCCATTTCTATGATTTCTCGAAGATAGTGAACTTTTGCGTGAAAATGTCTTGCACCTTTAGTGACTCCATGATCTTTCGCTATTGCTATAGCTCCAGTATTATCACAATACATATTTATGGGTTCTTCAATTGTGGGAACAACACCAAGCCTAGAAATGAATTTTTGAATCCATACAACCTTTTTCGATGCATCAAAGGCAGCGATATATTCAGCATCTGTAGATGAGGTTGCAAAAATAATTTTACTTTGTGTTTTCCAGTCAACAACACCTCCATTTAAAATGAACACATATCCAGTCTGAGACTTGAGGTCGTCAGCATCCGTCAGATATCCAGCATCAGTGTAGCAAGAAACCTTAAGCTCTCATTTCGTATCACCTCCGTAAACAAGAAACATATCTTTAGTATTGCGAAGATACTTCAGAATGTTCTTAACAATAGTCTAGTGAAGTTCACCTAGATTATGTTGAAATCGACTTGTCATGTTCTAACTGAACGCAACATCAGGACGAGTACATCTCACAACATACATAATTGATCCAACAGCCGAAGCGTATGGGATATTTTGCATGCACTGTTTTTCAGCAGGTGTTGACGTACCTTGTGATTTACTCAATTTTAGCTTTTCTTGCATTGAGATCGTTCCACGTTTGGAATTTTCAATGAAACATCTTTTCAAGATTTTCTCAATGTAAGCACTTTGACATAAACCAATTAATCGTTTTGATCTATCTTGGTAGATCTTGATTCCAAGAATATATGCAGCTTCTCCTAGATCTTTCATAGCAAAACATCTTCCAAGATAGGATTTTACATCTTGTAACATTGGAATATTGTTTCCAATGATCAATATGTCGTCGACATACAAGATTAGGAAAGTAACATAAATCCCACTAGCTTTTATATATACACATGGCTCATCACGATTTTGATTGAATTTCTTAATTTCATTATCAAATCGTTTATTCCTTTGCCTAGATGCTTGCTTAAGTCCATAAATGGAATGCTTCAGCTTGCATACTCGGTTTGGATATTTTGGATTAACAAACCCTTCAGGTTGCTTTACGTATACCTCTTCATTGAGATATCCATTGAGGAAGGCAATTTTTACATCCATTTGCCAAATCTCATAGTCATAAAACGCAGTTATGGCTATAAAAATCCTAATAGCTCTAATGTCTGCAACAAGGTTTCTTCATAATCAATCCCTGGGGTTTGAGTAAAGCCCTTTGCTACCAGACGAGCTTTATAGGTGTGTATTGCTCCATCCATGTTAGTCTTCTTTTTGAAGAGCCATTTGACCAACGGTTTTGCCGTTAGGATGAAGATCAACTAACTCCCAGACTTCGTTGTCTCTCATAGATTGCATCTCCACATTCATAACATTAAGCCATTTTAGGATCCAACAATGTAACTTTATAGTTAGCGGGTTCACCAAGATCCCCTAAGTCATGCTCTTCAGCATCAACGTGTAAACACAATCTATCTGTGGGACGGCGTGTCCTTATGGACCTACGAATGGGATTAATATCACTTTGAGGTTCATCAATTTCTTGATCATTCTCTTCATGATGTAAGCTAGTGTCTATAGAAGGATGCGTATCTTCTTATTGAATGATTTCAAGATTTTCTAGACTTCCACTTGCTTCTTGATCTATAAGACTATTCTCAAAGAATTCAGCATTTCGGGCAACAAAGACTTTGTTCTCGAGTGGGTAGTAGAAATAGTATACTATTGTTTCCTTTAGGTATCCTACAAAGATACACTTAATAGATCTGGGTTCCATTTTGTCAGGTTTGGTAAGTGTATCACGCTTAACAAGTGCCTCACAACCCTAGACTTTTAATTAAGACAACTTAGGGGCTTGCCAATGCCATACTTCGTATGGTGTCTTTTCAACCTTCTTAGTTGGAACCATGTTGAGAATGCGTGCATCAGACTCAAGGGAATAATCCTAAAAGGACTTTGGAAGAGTAGTTTGACTCATCATGGAGCGAACCTTGTCTAGCAGTGTTCTATTTCTCCTCTCCGACACACCATTATGTTGTGGCTTGTAAGGAGGAGTTCGATGACCAATAATCCCATGCTCCTTTAGATTATCCAAAAACTCTTGACTCATATATTCACCTTCACGATCAGAACGTAGTGACTTAATGGTCTTCCCGAGTTGGTTTTCTACTTCCTTTTGAAATACTTTAAAAGTTTCAAACACATCATGTTTATGTTTTAGCAAGTAAACATAACCATAATGACTAAAGTCGTCAATGAAAGTGATGAAGTAGCTAGCTCCTTGTCTTGATACAGTTCTAAATAGACCACATACATCGGTGTGGATTAGTCCAAGTAGATCTTTAGCCCTTTCCACTTGATGTGTATAAGGTTTTCTTACCATCTTTCTAGACATGCAGGAAACACACTTTTCAAAAGACTTGATGTTACTTGAATCGAGAAGTCCATCATGTTGCAACTTCTCAATGCGTTTCTTGCTAATCTGTTTAAGACGACAATGCCACAAGAGAGCAGAGTCCAAGTTAAGCTTGGCTCTTTTATTGCTAACAACATATATAGAACTATCATTTGTATTAGAAGAAGACAAATCAATTTCATAAATATCATCCCGTGGGATAACATTAAAATAAACCAAATTATTCCTAGAAACAAAAATTGAATTATCACTCTCAAAGCGGATAACAAAACCATCCCTGTACAAACGTGAAACTAAAATGATGCCTCTAGTAATAAAGGGAGCATAATGACAATTGTGTAAAATTAAAACTAGTCCACTAGGGAGACACAAGTGAAATTCTCATATAGCTTCAACTGCTGCACGATGACCATCACCCACGTACAGACTTAAAGCTCCTGGCTTCAGTTTCCTACTTCCCTTGAGACCCTGAGTAGTTGTACAAATATGAGTACCACAACCCGAATCGCAAACCCAAGATGTACTAGGAAAAGAATAGAGTTCTATGGTGAAAATACCTGAAGTGCTAGCTCCTTGAGATAGCTTCTTCTTTTTCATCAACTCGGCGAGATAAACAACACAATCCTTCTCCAATGACCTACTTCACCACATTGGTGCAGATCGCGTCCTTCGCTGGATTATCCTTCTTGGGTGTTAGAGGATTCTTGGATTTGGGAGTAAAAGGTGGCGCTGGCACAGGTGCATAGCCCATCTTTGCTTTGTCTTTCCCTTGATTCCCTTTAGCAGCCTTATGCGATTTCTTCTTTTGGTTTTTCTAGATCCTTACTGCTCTTATAACATGAAGAGCAGGTGCAACTTCTTTAGGAGGTAGAGTTTGCTCATGAAGCGTTAGCATAGCATGCAACTTAGTCACGGTCTTCCCCATGCTATGAATGTTATAATTTTGCATAAAACCATCATATTCTTTTCCCAGAGAGACTAAGATGAGACTCACTACAAGATTTTGAGTCATGACATGACCGAGACATTCCAAGTTGTCTATATAACTCTTTATTTTGAGAATGTAAGAGCTTACAGACTGTCTTTCTTCTTGTTTGCACGCGTGAAATTCTCCATGGTGTGAAGAAGTTCCTGATCTGCCTGTTGTGCATACAATGTTTTTAGTTCCTTTAGCATATCATATGCACCAAGTTGCTCTAGATTCTTTTGGATATCTGGATCCATAGTCATAAGCATAAGACCAGCAATTTCCTTCGAAGCCTTAACCCATGCAGTATGGGTGTTAAGGACATCTGGAGGAAGTACTTGTCCATGGAACTGGCATAGCAGGAATTGGCTGCTCTAAGAATGGTAATTTGTCTTCAACATACAGCACAATTCGAAGATTGCGGTACCATTCCTTGAAGTTGATTCTAGTTAATTTTTGTTTTTTAAAAAATGTCATGAATAACGAATTATTTACTACGGTGGTAGTCATCTACATTTAGAAAAAGTTTAAATTTATTAGTATTTTTGATAATTAAATTCTTAATAGAATTAACTACCCAATTAATTTACTAATTAAGACTAAGATCCAACTTGACCTCCCACTTATTACTAAAGGTCTGACCAATGAGTAAACAAGTAGGGCAAGAGGTAAGCGACGAGCGTTAATTGCATTTTTATGCAACTCTTAGATTTATGAGACTTGTCATAACATTAGTAATCATATAATAATGTCATGAGCATGTTTAGTTCTCTTCTTATGCCTCGGGTCCAAGGTCTGACCAAGCATACACGATTTAAGTCCACCCAGCAAGAACGTGCAAAAATCGCCATAGGTCTGACCAGTGAACGAAATTCGCCATGGATTGGAATGACCCTAAGGTCTGACCAAAGAGGCCAAGCTAAATGCACGTGTTCTTGGTTGACTGGCATAGACTTAAAATTTTCACATAGGGGTATTTACATAAAAGTGTCAAAAGCGTGCACAAAGAGACATGCAAACAACTTTGTAGCACTTATTTTAAAAACCTTTATAGACGACATTATAGTAATACATTGGTTCTCGGTAACTCCAATCGAACACACAAAGAAGCGGAGAACCAGGTCAGCGTGAAGCATATTAAAAACATGGATTCTGTAGTAATGTCCGCCTTAAACTTCTCTTATAGTTTGTTCTAGTGGATGAGCCGTAATTCCCAATAATTCATAACGTCTAGTTTTTAATTAATGTAGAAATCAAGTTTCATAGTTTAATGTCTAGTTAATTTTCTCAAAAATCAAGTTTTATACAAAACAAATAGCCGGTCACATTGAACATCTTATTCAGGCGTGTAATTACTAGATCATATTAACATCATCTTTCACTTTAAGTATTAGTCCGTATTGCATACATATTAGGCGTGTAAACGAGTAATCAAGTAAAAATTATGAACATTAGAATACAAATACAAAAGATGACATTGAATTAAACAAGTAAACATGTAATATCTGAGTTCTCTTGTGAGTCTTTCCCAATTGGAGAACCATAAGACCCTGTGCCTAGATCGTCCCATTCATCACAAAAGTGATTGAGTAGGTCTCATGGCCAGAAAAGGAAACAAAATCAGACTAAATATTTAAAGATCTAGTTTCCAAAAATAAAAGATTTTATTACCATAAATAAAAATCAAGATCTTTTAGATATGTAGTGTGATTAACTATCATAATAAAAAAAGAAACAAGTCTACTAAATTAACAATTTAATTTTAATTCCTTTTTAACCTATATTAACAATTGGAATAATTTTCAAGATCTAAATCTATACTATTTTATTTAATTATGGCTCAAGGTTTTGCTCTTCAATTGCCATATTTGCCAAGAAAACAATAATAATATAAAAACGCAAGCAAAATCGAGCTGTGAATTAATTCCTAGGCGTGTACAGTTCAAAGAATGATATAATCTAGGTGTGTAACCCTAATGCCAATACGAGTTGACTCGTGATTGCCACCGTTGGATTTTACAAAACTTAGGTAACAATTAGGCTACGAGTAACAGCCGGAATGGATCTAGTTTTAGCATATAGATTAACACATAATAAAGGGAAGAAAACTAACCTCTTGCCTTTGATCCTGAAAACGAGTTAGTGGTTAAATTACCACCTCTACGGTTGCTCACACAACCACGTCAAGTGAACATGCCAAGTTTTCTAGCCTTGACTTCACGAACAAACACCACGTGTTATAATCACCATGATCAAACGGCCCCACTTGATTGGTTAGAAACCTAAACCCAAGAACCTTACTTAGGGTTAGCACGAAAATCCCTTAACTCCGAATTCGGTTAGGGCTTTTAATAACCAAAACCCAAAAAAAAACCCTAAAGTGGGTTTTGTGTAACATCGAGCTAGGAAGAACACTAATCAAACACCTTCGTGATTGATCTTGAATCGTCTAATCAAGGAGGACAAGTAAAACCGAAAACCCTAAAAGGTTTTGGGTCGAATTCGGTTAGGAAGAAAGAACCAAAAATCCCTAAAAGGTTTTTAGGGTTTCGGTTGGGTTTTTGGGAGAGGAGAAAAGCACTATAATTCTCAAGTGATTTAGGGATTGATTGATTTGTAGAATGAATGATTATGAGGCTTAGGGTTGGGTGTATTTATAGTACTCAAACCCTAGTTCAAGATAAACTATAATTCCCCCAAATCCTAATCACATACCAACTCTTTCCCTTATCTCCTAATTGGAACCAAACACTCTCATTCTAGAAGCCTTGGGGCCGGACACTATTGGTGTCCCCCTAGGGTTTGAGTTTTGTCCAATTAAGCCCCTTGGTTTATATTTAAAGCATCCGATAAATTAGTTATACAAGTAACGATATTAACGACTATTTAAATATTTATCGTGAAGTATTAAACGTATTCTTCGTATATTAATGTGTGCCCCCAATAGGCTTACGTATTTCTAACGTATAATGCGGAACCAACTCACATAATCCAACAACTTCCACTTGGGAGTTGGAGTAGCAGTCAACAATTATACTGGCAATGGAAACATCTAGCAACACTCGCACTTGCCTTTAAATTAGAAATACTTGAGATAAAGTTTCAAGAATAGCCTTTATAACTACCTTATTCAGGATAGCGTTTGACTTATACTTAAAAAATGATATCCACACATACATAACTTATTTGTATCTCAAGTCTAAGGATGACTTATTAAACCATTTATAACATCTTACTCATGACATGGATCCAAAAGTAAATGTTCGAAAGTTGGGGTATCCAATATGCATCCTTTGTGAATACACATGAGTTTGGCGGGAACAATTCGTATATTCAAAAAATACAACCAACACTCACATTTGTCTTATGTAACAATATTCTCATATTTGTTAACCGACAATGGACATATTTAGAATGATAAATCACTCATGGATTAAACATGCAAATATAAATGGCAGTTATTATATGAATGAAAACAAATACCAATTATCTTTATTCATCAGAAAATAAAATCTGTCTTAAAATTCCAAATTATCCAAATACTAATAAAACACAGATTTACATGAGACTACTAGCAGGTATCATTCCTATTTTCTTAGTCAATTTAGAATGCTTAGGAAATGCTAAAGCCTTCGTAAAAGGGTCAGCTAGGTTGTCATATGTGTCAACTTTTTCCATCCTCACATCACACATTTCTATGGTTTCTCGAAGATAGTGAACTTTTACGCGAAAATATCTTGCACCTTTAGTGACTCCATGATCTTTTGATATTTCCATGGCTCCAATATTATCACAATACATATTTATGGGTTCTTCAATTGTGGGAACAACTCTAAGCCCATAAATGAATTTGCGAATCCATACAGCCTCTTTCGATGCATCAAAGCAGCGATATATTCAGCATCTGTAGACGAAGTTACAAAAATACTTTGCTTTGTGCTTTTCCAGTCAACAACACCTTCATTTAAAACGAATACATATCTAGTCTGAGACTTGAGGTCGCCAGCATCCGTCAAATATCCAGCGTCAGTGTAGCAAGAAACCTTGAGCTCTTGTTTCATATCACCTCCGTAAACAAGAAACATATCTTTAGTATTGCGAAGATACTTCAGAATGTTCTTAACAGTAGTCCAGTGAAGTTCACTTGGATTCTGTTGAAATCGGCTTGTTATGTTCTGAGCGAACGTAACATCAGGACGAGTACATCTCACAGCATACATAATCGATGCAACAGCCGAGGCATATGGGACATTTTGCATGCGTTGTTTTTCAGCAGGTGTTAAAGCACCTTGTGATTTACTTAATTTAGCTTTTCTTTCATTGGGATAGTTTCACGTTTGGAATTCTCCATGAAATATCTTTTCAAGATTTTCTCAATGTAAGCACTTTGACATAAACCAATTAAAAACATATTCGAGATGTGTTTAAGATTATAAGCTTAAAATCTATTCCGTGAGAATTAAACTTCAAGGCATTCAAACTATAAAGTTATTTCCAAGCAATTCCTAAGTCTTTTACAAACTATGAGGTGTTGCAATATAGATCGTCTGGTAGTATTAAAAAAGCCTGAAATCACTAAGTCTCTAAGTCCCATAAAGATTTAAACGAATGACATCTAAAGCACTTGAAAGTTAAAATAAATTAACTCCCCTTGAAATTTGTTTTCCGTCCATTATCCAAAACTTTATCCATTATTTTATGACTTATTTTGAAAGACCATTTTACAAATTGGTTGAAGACGATATGTCCTCCCACTCAAATAATGACCCTTTTCTATTAAAAAGAGATGTTTTTCAATGTTTTTGAGTGACGAATTGTCTTTTAAAAATCTTTTTGTGATTACTAAAAACACTGATTCATAATGAAGATAACTTTTTACCAATAAAAATAAGATTTCTCTTATTTTAACACATAAGCGCACTGAACGTACACTTATGGTAATATAGGAAGCACGGGTGATTGATGCAAAGTAATCACAAAGCCTTTGCATGGTCATCAGAGGTAGACCATGCCCGAGAATAAATTCCCGTTGTTAGGAACAACTGTCTTTTAGACGACATGTTTTCCTCAAGGTGAAAAGCGGGTTACTATCTGAAATAATAGCAAGCCATATGACATGTTTTGAAAAACATTAACTTTTGTGGCAAGACGAAGCTTTATTTAAGTTTCGCGTGTCTTATTGAAAGACATTTCTAGGGCCGTAAATATTATCGATTGCAAAAGACATGCCATTGAAAAAACTATTCTTTTTTATTTTCACCTTTTTTATAATTTTGTATTTGTTCTATAAAAGTTTTATAAAATGAAAATTCTTTTTGGTTTTTCTGATTTTATAATTTTCTCTTTGTTTTAAATAAAAATTTTATAAAAATAAAAAATCTTTTTGTGTTTTTATGATTTTAAGTATTTACTTAGGATACAAGAAGATTTCTCTTCTTTTGAAGATAAAGCGCACTGAAACGTTACACCTTTCTTTTCTTTGAGGAACGGGGCCTGAAGTGTTGTCTACAGACGCCATTATCATGAAGCACGAGTGTTGATCTGAATTAATCCAACACCATTGTCCTTGTTCATCATACATAAATTCCTGGAACCCTTGGTTTCTGATATATCACCTTTTTAGCAAACAACCCGAGTCTCCTTTTCAGGTTGCAAAAATGATAACCTGCAACTTTAAGTATTTTTTAAAGAGTCCTGCACTGACATTGAGAGTTTGCATCAGCATTTATAATAAGGGTTAAGTGATAAATCATTTGTACCATTTGGGGAGTTCACATCAACCTTTGTTGTCCTAGATGTGGAATGTCTTTCCCAGTTGGAACCACTTAAGAAGACCCAGTAGTGTTAAAAATTCCCTACCCGCGTATCCACCTAAGGTAGATCTAGGAGTGTTTGTTTTCTCAATGCACAGCGTAAGACTTATTGGGAGAAAAAACTATGTCCCTGTAACGACTTCCTACCAGTTTTTGAGTGTGACTCCGTTGGAACTCTACGGTTTTCTTACTGTTACTAGTCGTATTGGGTAATATCTTAGCACGAGAACTTCACTTCTTCAGGAATTTTATTATCAGGCATCATGAATTTGCATTAAAGGACACACTTTTAGACATAGTTGAGCACACAAAGTGTTTGAAGTCAGAGAAAGGACAGAAATTCCTAGATTGATCTGCTTTTTTAGGGCATAACAGTATGTCGTTTGGCAACTACTCTTAGATGTTGGCACAAGACCTAGATGTATGATTTATGCCTCCTAGGTTTTTGGATTTGCAACTCATTAGTTTTGTTTTGAGATTAGCAGAGGCATTACACTAGTTGTTTGACTATTCTATCTCTTTCTGTGTCTTTTTCTTAGCTTCCTCAAGATAGTAATTAATGACCCATGTCATTTAAACTAATCTTGACATTTCTTAAACTATTCCTAGATGGCTAGATGCAATCAAAGATATATTTTGCAAAAGCAGATTCTCTTCCCTTAGGCAAATAATGTTGATTGACATGTTTTTGAACAAAACGTATTGCTCCATCAACTTGGGAGGTAAACCGTGGTTTATTGAAAATTAGGTCGTTCATTTTAAACGCATTCGGTTGTCTAACAACTGATTGGTTTCTGAGTGGTTGTAAAACCGGTTTCCCCAAGATTGATGGTTTTGCAAACTTAGTATCCACGCTATTTCCTTTTATCTTTCTTAATTCGTTTTTTAACGCTACATTCGCAAAAACCTTTTCTTGAATCTGAGCCTTTAAATCAGCATTTTCAACAGACTTACTATTTATTTGAGCAATCAGTGAGTCATTATGGTCTTTTGTCTGAACTCGTGTCATTTTGATAGAATTCGAAAAAGATCTTTGTAAGTCTGTCTTAAAATCTCATTTTCCTTATGCAACGTCTCATTATCTGCAAGTAATTTAGCCACAACTTTGTTCCAATATGAATATTGATCTTTTTCAAGTACAGTCAATTTCCGTTGTTAATCTGGCTTTATTACTTGTTTCATTCAAAATTTGACCATGTTGCCCATCTTTTAAAGCTTGATTTTGATATTTAAGTTCCATGTTAACACAATGTGCTTCCATTCTTGAAAGATCTTTTTGAAGTTGGGCAACGGTCTTTTGAGACAAATATTTTCAGACTCGGGAGATTGGTTTGAAAATTCAGTTGTCATGTTATCAAATGAAGGATCAAGTAAAGGACATGAAACTTGACATTCTTCAGCATTCTGTTCAATCTCTCCTCCCTTATGACACATATTTGTTGAATCAGGAATGGTATTTCTATCAACCTTTTCCAACAGATGTGTGACATAAATGGGACGATTGCACATGAATGTTGTTGTACATGTAGCAAGAGTAACATGTTTGAACGGACAATTGTACATCAGCTAATGTTGTTTGTCATTCCACGGAGTTGATATTTGCATCCTTACAAGTGTAACTTGTCCCACAGATCTGCTGCTTGAAACTTGCCTTTCTGATTCTGTCTCAGTGCTTTTCGTAACAACCAAACCAGCATCTAATGCTTTACTAGAATCCACTTTTCCCTCTTTTGACTGCATCACTCTATCATTCACCCTTCTGTATACTTCTCTGTTTATATGCTGTGATCTTCATCGAGTATACTTCTTAACGGATTCCATGTGTTGGATCAGTGTATCACGGAATTGTTTGAATCTCGTTCGAGTATATTCCAAGTGGATTCGTTTCTTGAAGATTCTTCATTAACGAGTTGGCTTTTCTAGATTACCCAAGTTTAATAGCAACAACGATTCTGTAGCAAGTCCTGATTATCTTGAGGAGATAGTTGCCACACATGCCCGTTCCGAAATCCTACCTTGATTGAAAAACCTTAAGATGTGAATGGAGTAAGTATCGCCGCGCGAGTGCACTCCATGCATTTTTCCTTTACTTTGTCTTGCATTTGTGTTGCAGCCGATGCGCTCTCTCTCTCGTTAGAGAATTAGAATTTAAAGATTCCAATAAAATACGAATGTGTGAAAATAAAATTAAAAATCTTAAAGAGATAAAGTGATTGTTGTTGGTGGTTTGAAAACAATTAACGTTCACGGGAATTTACAAATCTATGATTTAAACCGAGAAAAGAATTAAATCTTTCGCGGGATTTTACAAAATCAAGAAGAAACCGTAAAACAATGATTAATTGTTGGTGAAATCGTTGTTAACGTTAACGTACTTGAGCTTAATTAATGATTATATAAAAAAACTTTATATTAAGACTATGGTGACAAACTATTTTTAAAAAAATAAATAAAAATTGACTAACTAACAAAAAAAATAGGAAACATAAAAGACTAAAAGTAAAAAAAATTTAACAAGTTAAATTTGAAAATGTCTTAAAGTCTAAAGGCTAGTTAAAAAAATGTATAGAGAATTAAAGGGTAAACGTGAAAGTGTTTTAAAAGCTAAGGGGTTAATAGTAAACTATTGATTATCTAAGGCTAAAAGTAAAACTTTGTGAAAAATAAAGGTTAAAATTGAAAAACTTCTTAAAATAAGGACTAATAGTAAACTTTTTAAAAAATTTAAATGTAAAAAATGAAAAGTGTTATGAAGTTGAGGGGCCAAAGTTGGAAAATTTGAATTATAACAAATATGAAAAACAGAGTTCCAACTTATTTATTACACTTTCCGTTTCAAATTCATAAAAGGCAACGATTGTAATCTTTCTTTTTGAACTCGATCGGTTATCGTCGGTAGCAAGTAAATACACCACGATGATCGAAACGACGACACGATCACAACGGTGTATGTCTTAAGTCCCGTCGTTTAACGTCACTCGAAACCGAAAAATCGAAAATTTGTTAAAACATTTAAGAGGATTTTGATTCTCGTTCGGTTTTCCTACTACTTTACTAGTTCGGATTTCTTGTAAGACAAATACTAGATCGGTGCTTTGAATTTGAACTTTGTTCAGTTGCCTTGTTATTGTAGCTCGTTCGGTTCTAGTGGCAAGGTACTCGTTCGGTTCTTTGTTATTGTAGCTCGTTCGGTGGTCTTTGAAATGTTGAATATTTTTAGCTAGTTCCACTACATCTTTTATGAATATTTTTTGTCCTTCTTTGTTTTCCTAAAGTCTCAAAAAGGGCAGATATGGTGCTTATTTTTTTATAGCTTATTTCGTGTTGGTTTTTGAGCCGGTTGTCACAGCTTATTTGAGCATAATTTCAAAGTTTTGTGGCTTATTTTTTCTGGCTAAACTTAATATTAAAGTTTTCTGTTGTTAGGATGTTTTTGGTAAAGCTAACAAAACAAACAAGGAAGAACCGAACGAGTACATTTGTGAAGAAACCTAAACAAAGCTAAAGTCTTTTGTTACACACCGAACGAGTCTCAACACAAGAGGAACCGATCTAGTTCAAAACTCAAGAACCGAACCAGTCCAAACCAAGAAGAACCGAACGAGTCGAAACCAAGAGGGACCGAACGAGTTATTTTGAGGAGGACCGAACGAGTGATTATACATGTGAACCGATCTAGTTAACCTTTGTGAACCGAACGAATCATATACTATGAGGACCGAACGAGTCATGTCCTCTGTGTGAACCGAACGAGTCTCACACTTTGTGGACCGAACTAGACACAACTCAGTATGACCGAACAAGACTCAAACCGAGTCAACTCGGTTCTTACCGAGTTGACTCGGGTCAAACTCAAATGAGTCATAATGGAGTCTCGGTCCAATCAGAAATGGAAAAAGAAGACACAGACTCGTGTTAAAACACAAACATAACAATAACATCAACCAACATCTACACACAACATCATCACAGCCTCGACACAATCTCAATCAAATCCAAGATCTAATCCTAGCCCATCGTCTCAGCCCCATCAACAAATCCACAAATTTATCCTATCCATTCATCTCACCTCATCAACAACTCCAACTCATCATACCTCAAAAAACACAAAAAAAAGGAAGAAGAAATTGAATTGATCTCAGATTCGTGTTTAGGGTAGTAAACCCAAAATCTTTTAAAGATTAATCACATCATCATAGATCTGTAAAGACAATAACTATCCTTTTATATTCGAATATAAATAAAGGTTTATAACAACTAGGTTATAACCTTTAATTGTTTCGATTTCTGATAATCAAACCCATGTCGAACCTACCTTAGACCCTCCAAAGGATCTTGAAGCCACAAGACTTCTATTTTCTTTAAGAATAAGCCGAATCAGTAGGAGATGTAAAGATTGATGTTAATGTGAGATTGTTGTATAACTGAGTTGCTAATGATAATATGTGGTTGATCTATTTTGGAGGGATAAGGTCTGAGATGGTGGCGTGATGTTTATAATTAGGGTTTGCTAAAATGAAATAAATTAGGGTCACTCGTGCTTTATATCCTCACATTTGGAAATGATAATGGGCTGATACTTTACACTTTTCGATTGTGTAAATATCTCTTGGGCTGGTGGATTCAATACATGACCGAGTAAAACATAGTTTACTTTGTGTGCTAATTTTTAGCCCTACTCGAAATGGGCCAAGAATTAGAGAAGATTTGGGACGGACCATCTATTGAAGGCCGAGTTTATTGGAAATCATTGGGCCGTATATTGATGCATGATTGGGCTGAGATAAATTTGCTAAAATTGGTCAGGGTGTATGTTAAAATGGGGATGCGAAGTGGACACGTTATCGGGTTAAGTCGGGCATAACAGCTTATGTGATTAACCGTTGTACATTAAAACTAAATTCGGCTAAATAATTCAGTTGGGATGATTTTTTTGCCATATTTAGTTGTTAATGGATACAATTGAGATTAAATGCTTATCAGTTGCATTCATGGTTTAAAATGACAAAGTGACAATGTGACGATTTTTAAGTGACGAGACCAGGATCAATCTGGATAAAGAATCATGAAACTTAAAGGCTAGATTTAAAATTAATTTTTGTGACTACGAAGATGATCGGGTATCACTTATTTGAGATTGAAGTGGCATTTTACGAAGGCGTGTACTTATTTTATCTTGAAGTCGGGGTTGGTTGGATGCATGATTTCAATGATAACTTGCTCGAGCTTAATTTAAGTTGAAGACTTGGTTTATCTAGTTTCCAGCAGTCAAGGGGTGGATGGTTGATGACCTGGTTAACTATCACTTAAAGGAGTTACGTTGTAGTACTCAGTGTCACACGCTAAGACGATGTGGATAATCGCAAGAGGTGATGATGGTCTCATACTTTGGGTGGGGTATTGAGTACTTAGAGATTTGCTTAGAGCACAAATTCTCTACACCGTTCTTCCAACATTAGCGCAAGCTTAAGTTATAAGAACGGGAAATTCTACTTCAGTTTCAAGTTTGGTATATCTGGTGTACTTCATCAGTGGTTACTTCAAATAGCCTACAATTCGGTTGGTAAAATAATAGCCAGAGAGAGGTTATGAGTAGAAATCTGATCAGCAATTGATTTTTACGGGTTAGATCTAAGCTGATTTATTCCTCACACAAGTACTCAAGTAAATGCGCATCCAAAGTGTTGCTGATTCTAACATGTCGAAACCAGCAAGGGGGAAGGAGAAGATTCACCCTTGAGCCTTTGCCCTTCTTGTTCTTGAAAGCTTGACATGGAGCATCTTTCTTGAATTTTTTAAAGTTAGGCCATGCCGGGAAGACAAATGTCCTAACCGCAGAGAATATCAATGCTTTAAACTATGGCTTTTGGGTGCATTTCTTCAAACAAATGGGGGAAGTGATACCTTAAGAACTTTTGTATGCATTATATAAATTTCCAGGGGGAAGCGGTGTGAGAAGAATTATTCAAGCGTGAAAAGATACGTTGCTGATCCAGTTAATGCTTACCCCAAACGATCAATCACTAAGCTTATTCTTAAAGGAGCGGTAATATTTGATGTGGTATCCTACCAGTTCCGCTGTGCACTTAATTATTCTAAGCTTGTCAGTAAGCTTTGAAACTGCTCAAGATAGGATTGCTAGTTTGGAGGGAAGCTTTGAAGGCTTCTAAATAAAGAATATGTGGCATGAATTAGGGGGAAGCTGATTCATTGCTAGTTTGGGGGGAAGCTTTGAAAGCTTCTAAATCATGTATATGAGGCACGATTAGGGGAAGCCTTAATTACAGAAGAACTTCTCCTTAACCGGAAGTGTATGGGTTACTTAGTTCGTGCCTATTACAGTATTTCTCCTACAAAGTACTACAAAGATGATTCATGTTGGAGTGCAGACTTGAAGTCAAACACCACAGAAGACGTCATCAGCATATGAAGCTTCATGGAAGTTATTGTTCTTTATCATTATGTACTTGTTAGGAAATTATTGTAAGTAATTCTGTATATCATCCCGTGGGGGAAGATTGTTGGGAATTCACCTTTACGTGATGACATTACAGAATTACCATAGTTTATCATAGTCACATACGTGAGGACTAGAATAGGCAACTATGTATAGTTTAGAGGCGTATGGGCTATATATACCCCTCTATGGCTTCCATAGAGGGGTTGAGTCATTATTTTGGTGTAGAGTCATTTGTATCCTTCATCCATTTTCCATCTCACTACTTTTTCTCACTAAAATGGCTATCACGTGGTTTGACTTACCAAGACCACCGGATCATAGTTTTCGTGAATCTTTCATCACTCTTCCCAAGTCACATTTTCACTAAATCTCTTTATAAATTTCTTATGCCAATTGAGTGCCTTATCAAACATGTGCATCTTCTATATGATCAATAGTAAAGAATTAGTGAATCCTATACAACCATCCTTACACATCCTCCCTATAGAACCTAGGAAATTCCAGTTTAGTTAGCCTTCCATACTGATTTCCCCCATTATTGCCTCTATGACTTGTTCCTTCTCCATTCTTGATGGCATTGGTCTTAGTTGTTGCAAATTGTTGGAACAATAACAATCCCCTGACACTTTCATTGATTTGATCAAGAGAAGACTGAATATTAGCTATTCCAGCTTCAAAACTGGGTGTGCTGTGTTGGTTGTGTTGTATTCTCGATGAGATTTGACCTTGTGGCCACCATTGTTGTAAGGAAGCGGTTATAACAGAATTAACATAATAACATAATTGTAACAACTTCCGTAACAACTTCTGAGCTTGTTTCGGTCACCAGAATACGCTCTGATACCAATTGATGCAATATAACCTGGAAATCAGTTAAGAAATGGCAAAGTATAGATCAATGGCAACAAAACCAATAGGAACTCATAGCAAAGAAATAGAATTCGTTAAAGGTTTGTTATTGGATTGATGAATTGAACAATTACAAGGAATTTGAGAGAGTTTTGATTACAATTGAATTCATAAAATGAAAGAAATGAGTAATACAACTATTTATAGGAAAAAGATGACAGTAACTGAATTTGGCGCCAAAGTCTAACTGACTTTCAGATATTTGCACATTAACCCCTGAACTTCTTGAACTTGTCATTTGTGGAACTATTACTTCTGTACTGTATCAAAATGAGTTATAAGCAGGTGAGCATGTAGACTATTTTCCATATAAACTTGCATATTATTTTAAAGTTATAAATTGAAAGAGATGTTAGACGCTTAGGTAATCGGCTCAAGCCCGATTATAGGCTTGTGGTCCATTAGGTTTAGGGTTTGCATTGCTTGTTCATTAAGACATGTATTTGTCATAAATACATAAGCAGTCTTCATTATGTAACACAAAAAAACATAATCAATAACATTTGTATTTTCTATTTTACATGGTATAAGAGCTTTAGGTAAAACCCATCACGAAAAAGTTTCTTATCCTCCGGTTATCGGCTACTAGCCAGTGATCCGAAGGGATCCCCATTTATTTATTTTCACTTTGTTTTGGTTTAATTAGTTTTTTTCATACCAAATTCACAAACTTTATCCTACAAAACCCTAGTCGTCATAATATAACTCATATGTACAATGAAAAACCAATCAATGAAATTTGTCTTAATTCACAACATTTGTTTTTACTGTTAGGGATTATTGTTGTCGGGGACACTAGTTGAAAAAAAATTGCCACTCCTACCTAAAGGCAAAACAAGTCATGATGCATAAAAAACGTTACAAAAAGGAGGAAGTTGTAAGCAACAACAACTTTGTCGATTAATATAGCTTTGCCTCCATTCAAATAAACAATAAAGAAGATGATAAAAAGTAGAAAAGAAGAAAATAAGAAGCGACTTTCAACATTCATCTCAGTTTGTCCGTCCAGAAAACTCTCATTCAAATTGCGAGGGAGTGTTAGACGATTAGGTAATCGGCTCAAGCCTGATTGTGGGCTTGTGGTTCATTAGGTTTAGGGTTTGGATTATGTTACTTATTATCAAAGTTGTGTATTTATTATAAATACACATGCGATCTCACATATGTAAGAAATCCGATCAATAAAACTCTCTTATTATTTTATAAGAGAAACCTTAACTTTGCGCACACTATTACAATAGCAATCGAAACCTAAATACAACCCATTTATTAAACTAGGTTGGTTCATGTTCTTCGACACATTTACGACACAAACCTGCTTAAACCGAGTTCAAACCTTCTTATTTTCACGTTGATCTCGTAACCTCAACATAACCGGGCGTAATAAAGGTGTCACGATCGAGTTTTGGACCACTCAAGACATGTCGGGATTATTACGGCTCGCAATGAGCACATGTCAAAAATTAAAGACTCGATTGATGCCAACATCAAGTCATGTTAAAAGAGAAAGCTTATGTGACGTTGAAACAATGATATTAAATGGAGTTAATTACACGTTTCGTCTTTGTGGTTATGGCCAAATTGCAGGTTTCGTCCTATTGCCTCGATAATTACACCAGACGTCCCTGTGGTTGTCAAAAAGGAGTTGACCAACCATTTGACCCTAACACCATCCATTTTTTCGTTAACCACAAGGGCATTATCGTCCTTTCACTTCCAAATAAACTACAGGGACCATTTATGTAACATTTTTTTATTTTTTAAATTTTTTTTACTTTATTTAGTTTTTTACTTATTTCTTTCTTATATTTATTTCTTTTTTCCATATCAAACATATTTGCTGCCCTGATCTCTCTCCCTACAACGTCTTCAAAACTCACTCTTTTAAAGCGGGCCATGGGTTTTGTGATACAGAATCTTGGACGAGCTAACCGGCTTATTTCCCTTACGGCGATGAGGCTGAGAAAGTGATGGTGGGTACGGCGGTGAGGACGTCGTCAAGCTGTACTAAAGAAGAAGTGGATGCGATTTTGATTCAGTGTGGTAGGCTTAGTTGGAGTAGTTCTGGGGTGAAGGTGGGAGGTGGGTACACCATTGGCCACCTTGAAAATCATCATCTTTATAGAATTAGGGATAGCCGATAAGTACATCATCAGCCGTTTAGGAAAGCACCCAAAGAGTGCTTATTATATATCACGTCCCACAAATCGAGCCTGTCTTTTTCCGGTTAGTAAACCCTAAAAGCATCGTTCTTGTCTAACTACCTCGCGCCGCCGTAGCTTAGCTGCTGTTTCAGACGCGCCGGTGCGTGAACAGTGTTACCGTTGTTTTTCGCCGACCAAAATTTCCAGTTTTGTAATTGGCAAGATTCCAATCAGATCCATAGTGAAATTGATATGTGAAATATTAGTTTTTCGATTTTGTTAATTGAATTTGGTTCTCAACTCGATTCGGGTTTTGGTTTGTTTTGGGGATTTTGATTTTGGTCTATGTGAGATCGATTTGTCTTTAGATTCAGTTATGAACATTCTGGTTATAAATTTAGGAATGATGATCAGTTTAGGTTATGATTTACTAAAGTAATAAGACCCGATAAGTTAGTTGACTACTACAATAACCAGACCAAAGTTAATGGCCAATGGAAAAAATATATAATGAATTAACTACGCGTTTTCTATTAATTCGTAATAGGTAGTTTGATTTTGTTTAACCAAGTCAAAGTTCGGTTAATTCTTTGCTTGTGGTTGGTTTGATGAGAAGTCTACTTTTGCGGTTTGTATTTTATTTAATTGAGTTCTTCGGGTATTATGTCGAGGAGAAATAAGAGGTATCTTAATTACAACTTGATTGCTAATTTAGCTTTTGGTTATTCACAATTTTGAGTTTCGTCCGAGTGAGACCATGTGATTTTGATTAGCTTTTGGGTACTTGTGACCTGTTCCGACATCTTTTGTTGTAGGTTGCCTCAGTTTTCCGATTTGTTGTAATTAACTCATGAAGATGATGACTGTCAAGGTGGCCAATGGTGGTGGGAGTGGTGGATGGTGGTGGGAGTGGGGAAATGAGGATGAAGATGAAGATGTGGAAAATAAATAAATAAAAAATCTAGAAAAAAGAAAAAATATTACATAAATGGTCTCTGTGGTTTATTTTGACGTAAAAGGACGATAATGCCCTTGAAGTTAATGAAAATTTTGATGGTGTTAGGGTCAAAGGGTTGGTCAACTCCTTTTTGACAAACACAGGGACGTCTGGTGTAATTATCGAGTCAATAGGACGAAACCTGCAATTTGGCCATAACCACAAGGACGAAACGTGTAATTAACTCTATTAAATACGGTCATGAGTGTCCTTATCAGCCTAGTTAGGGCTGTAAACGAACCGGTCGAACATGAACGGAGCCTTGTTTATGTTCGTTCATTTAATTTTAGCCGGACAAATAAACGGACACGAACGCCTAAACGAACGAATTTTCTTGTTCATGTTCGTTTATTAAGAAATGAGTTATTCATGTTCGTTCATTAAGAAACTAAACGAACCTTAAACGGACATAAGCGATCGAACATAAATGAAGGTAGAAAAAAAATATAAAATATTATCAAATTATGCATAATATTATGTTTTATAAGTGTTAAATATACCAGATTTAAAAGTATACAATTAAAGGATATGATATACGAACATATACATATAAATGAACGTAAACGAACTTTAATAAACGCCTAATCGGACATTCACGAACATAAACGAACGAACGTGACTTGTGTTCGTGTTCGTTCATTTAACTAAACGGACGTAAAATAATGTTCATGTTCGTTCATCTAATAAATAAACTAGGGATGAGCACGGTACCGGTCCAGTACCGATCCCGTACCGAATTAATGGTACCGATTTTTTCCTGAGCATAACTTAGTGGTACCGGTACCGTACCGAACGGGATTCAGATACCGGTACCGGTAACGGGAAATCAGGTTTTTCCCGCTTTTTTTCGAGAATTTCCCGATTTGGTACCGGTCCCGTATCGAATTAGTGGTCCCGATTTTTTTTCCACCTTATTTCGTAGTCCCGGTACCGTACTGTATACCAGGAATCGGTACGGTACCGGTACGGTTCTGGTTCGGTTTCGAGTCGAAATGCTCATCCCTAAAATAAACGAACATGAACAAACTTTTTACCGAACGGTTCATAAAATGTTCACTGAACGTTCGATTCGTTTACAACCCTAAGCCTAGTCGTTACACGGTTGCTTCACGGCTACATCTAAACATTATACGAGTAATATTAAAAAAAAGACGAGAGAAAAAACATATATTTCACGTGTGTTGGTTAAGAAGAAATATTCGTTTGGCATAAAAAACATGTTACAGATCCCTTGTTAAATCGAATATTGGCATAACTATTAATTCTATCTTCCGTTATTTTTAATGGATGAATCCAAACCTGATCGATCTTCAGGTACTTATTATCTATTTTCAGTTAATCCTTCTCTAATTGCTTATTCATTTATACAATTTTATTTATTTATTTATGTATTCTAATAAGTTTTATCTGAAACTTAATACTATAATTATAAATTTATATAATTGTTTTAAGTGTTTTATTATGGGATTGTGTTGGTTTCCTGTTGAAATGCCTAAGTAAGAATTAGGGGGTATTGTTCATTTATATGCTTATTGGCTTTTGAAACCTGGGGCTTATTTAGAGGGTGTTTGTGATTTCTTTTTTAGAAGGTGTTTTGGATTGCTTGTTTAAGTTGTCTGATTACTTTGTTTTTTAAACATGGATAACTTCTTTAGCGGAGGAAAGTGTCTAGGGTTCAAACGTCTTTAGGTACACATGGGTGGCTAGGGAAAGTCACTGGTTAGGCTGCGTGCATCCGAGTCAAAGACTCGCCCTCCGCGGGTAACCCGAACAGTGAAAACCTCATCCATTTACCGGTTTATAATTAGTTTAGAACGTTGGATGGAAAAAACAATCTAGCCAGACAAAAGGGTTTGTGATTATCACTCTAAGATGTGTGAGGTCTCAAGTTCAATTCTTTCTTGCTAGGTGCAAACAACCCTGAAGTGGCCACGCCAACCTCCTTAACAGGGAGGGCTTTACCTGGTTTGAGTCTATGTGGCGGTGGGTTCAAACCCCGTGGATTAGTCGGCCAAAGTGTCGGAAACCATGGTTACACAAAAAAAAGAAGAAAAACAACCTGCTTATTTTTAAAGTGAGAATAATAGTTTTTAGTAGACCTGGTATTCCAAATTAGTAAGATGATTAGAGGGTGTTTGGCATTTGTTTATTTAAGAGTAAACAAGCGCTTACAAGTTACAA